>ML807042.1:247902-270862 GCA_009831015.1 Picea engelmannii | reverse complement strand
GTGGATATAACTCAAGGGTTGTTGGATTACGAGGTGAGAGATGTGTCAAAGGATTAGACAAGGAGATATTTCCCAAAAAGGGTATGTCTCATGTTGAGAGTTATAACCTTTTCAAGGGTTGATACCATAGAGTATTGTAACTTCTTAGAGGGTCCGGGGGTATGTTGGCATTTGGAAAATGGGGAGCCCCATAAAAATTGATTATCATAGGATTAGGATGAGGGATATTTTGGATTTATCAAGGGTTTTTATAGGTGGGGTTTAGGAATTTGTAGGTGGAGTGAAGCTAGGTCAAGGATATAAGGGGGATGGTTTCCATTGCGAGGTTTTTAAGGAAGTGGAATTCTAATGAATTAAGTTAGGGTGAACTGACAAGAAAATGAAACAATAAGGAAACCCTAACCCTAATAGTTCTTTGACCAATAAACATAAATTAGGGATAACTTGGAGATCTTTTGACATGTGGGGGGAAGTGAGTGGTCGAGTTTGTCACTTTTGATCCTTCGACACTTCGATGGAAAACGATCTCTGATCCTGACTCTTGGTCTCTCGACAAACAATAGGTGATGGTAATGGGAGGAGACACACTTTTTAATAGAGTTTGGGGGTGTTTTCATAATAAATGTGGGTAGATGGGGACTTTTAAATCAATAAAGTTTTTGGTAAGTCCTCCAATGTACATCAGAGGACTTTGTGGCAAGTCCTTAGATGTGTGTCAGAGGACTTAGCATGAAACGTGTCGGATCAAGTTAGAGAAGATGGAAACAACTCCTCCAATGATATTAGAGGAGTTGACACTAACTCCTCCGATCATATTGGAGGAGTTGGAAAGAAGTCGAGTGATAGGGAAAAGGTCAATCAGAGAAAAAACAATGAACTTGTCAAATATTATCAATGGAGTTAGGGAGAAATCCTCTAACATACATTAGAGGATTTGAAGGTAACTCCTCCTATGTACATTAGAGGATTTTTCATTAAATTCATTGAAAATCTAAAAATACTTGACTTGAAATATTCTAAGTTCTTTGAATTTGACGGATGCAAACTTAGGAAAGGTGAAGCTTGAGGAACAAGCTTTAGAGAAAGATGAAGAAACTATTGGAGGAGATTTTCAAAGTCGAAAAATAGAAGGGGCACCATTTTCTTGAGATGATATTGTAAATAGATTACAAGAAAATGGAGGTTTGTAGTGCCTGGCACAACACAAGGAAAGAATCAAAGACAATTACCCACTCCTAAACATGAAGATGTTGCTACAATAAGTGTCTGGTTCAACATTGATTTCCATGCTTGATGGTTTTTATAGATGCAACCAAGTATTGGTTGCTAAAGAAGACAAACGAAAAATTTCTTTCGTCAAACCTTGGGAGACATATGCATATATTTTCATGCATTTTGGGCTAAAGAATGTTGGAGTAACTTTCCAACTAGCAATGTATCATGCCTTTAAAGATTTAATTGGAAATTTCATGGATGATTATCAAGATGAATTTACCATTCACTCAAATTTTAGAGAAGAACATTTCAAACATTTGAGGGAAGTCTTTGATCATTGTAGATTATATGGCATATCTATGAATCCAAAGAAATGTATTTTTGTTGTATCAGATGGAAAAAGTTTGGTGCACACAATATGTAAGGAGGGGATATATGTTGATTCATACAGAATTAAGGCAATCAACGAATTGAATCCCCTGACATAAAATAAGGGAGTCCAATATTTATTTGGAAAGATAAATTTTGCACGGATATTTGTACCAGATTACGCAAATATTGTAAATCCCATTAATCTGTTATTAAAAAAAGATCAAAAGTTTGAATGGACTCAAGAGATTCAAGAGGAATTCACTAGGATTAAGCATGCAATTACCACCTCTCTAGTTCTTCTCAGCATGAACTTAGATCAATATTTTATAATATATTCTCTTGCTTCATATGAAACCATTTCCTCAATACTCACACAAAGAAATCTCAAAGGAGAAGAACTACCAATAAGTTTCGTAAGTAAGACTCTGCATGACTATGAATTGAAATATCCAGAGATAGAGAAGCATGCTCTCTCCTTGGTCAAAGTAGTGGCACATTTTAGGAATTATATTGCTTCATCTCATGTGATAGCCTATGTCCCAACCTCTCCAGTGAATATGTTGCTAAATCAACATTTGAGAGAAGGAAAATGGGAAAACTGTCTTTCTAAGATTCAAGAATATAACATTGATATCAAGCCACTAAAATTAGTTAGAGGACAAGGGATATGTAAACTTATGACATAGATTGAGGCAATAAATGGAGATATTTCTATTTCAACGAGATATTCATCATCCACATCAGAATGGTACAAAGATATTATCTTTTATCTAAAATCAGGTCAATTTCCAAATGGCATGTCTTCGAAAGAAAGAAGGGAATTGAAAATGAAATAAAATCAAGATGTGTTGGTTGTTGAAGTCTTGTTTCACATAAATTTTGATGGAATTTTGTTGAGATGTATTGTTTAAAAAAAAAAACACAAAATGTTCTTCAAGAATTTCATGAAGGTGTTTTTGGCACAAATTTTTCACCTATAGCTACTACACATAATTACAAGAGCTGGTTCCTATTGACATACTATTTTCAAATAATCATATTAGAAAATGCATTTCTTGCCAAACATTCTCTGGAAAAATGAAAAGAGAAGAAATTCCCTTGCATCTTGTAACAGTTGAAGAACCATTCACGTAATGGGGACTAGATTTAATTGGACCCATCAATCCAAAGTCTAGCAAGGGCCATTCATACATCCTCACTACAACTAATTATTTCACCAAGTGGTAAGAGGTTGTTTCTCTCAAAAAGGAAGATTCTGAAGAGCTCATTAATTTCCTTAAAGAAAATGTTTTGTTAAGATTCGAGGTGCCATAAAATTTTATAATCGGCAATGGGTCAAAATTCATAGGATAAAAGTTCACCGAATTTTGTGGGGAATTCGGTATCATGATGGGTCAATCAACAAACTATTATCCCCAAGGAAATGGTTTAGCTGAATAAAAAAATAAAACTTTGATCCATATTCTTGAAAAGACAATTACAGTGAACCAGAGGAATTGACATACGAAATTAATTGATGCATTATGGGTCATCCCACTTACACCAAAGGACATCACTATATCATCACCATATAAACTGATGTATGGAAAATAAGTTGAAATTCCCATTCACTTGGAGTTGCATGCTCTGACATATGCTATCAACATTGAATATTTAGACAAATGTTCTCCTCTACAAAGAAGAAATGATCAGTTGATGAAATTGGAAGAACAAAGAAATGAGGCATTAAGGAAAATGACCCAAAGACAACTTGTTATTAAGAATAATTTTGATCAAATCACTTCAGAAAAATACTTTCAAAAGGGGCAACTAGTATTATTGTGGAACAAAGCCAAGGAAAAATCATCTCTCCATACAAAGTTTGAAGTATTGTGGATTGGTCCATATATTATTGAAAAAATTCTTGGATACAGTTATTATCTGTTAAAATATATGAAAGGGGCAATGCAAATGTTTCGAGTCAACTAAAAAATTTCTTCTTTTGAAAAATTTCAATCTCATTCTGTACATAATTTTCTTTCCTTTGTGCATATTTTCAAAACTTTTGTTTTTATTTTCTTTTATTGATTCCATTCCCAATGGTTGAGATTTTGGATTCTCGATAACTCAAAGGATGTTATAGTTGGAGCTATTTGGATCCAGTTGTTGAACCAAAAGTGTGCTAACTCTTCCATTAAATTTATTTTGTATTTTTCCTACACTTAGAATTTTATTTTTTTATTTTTTCGCGGGTTCATGAATCATTTCCATCCTTGCACAAAGTTCTTCTTCCTCCAAAATGAACCCATCACATTCTTCCATATCCATTTTGCACTAACACTTAGATTATTTCGAGTCTCTCACGGGTTCATTACATACTCTCATTCAAGTCTAAATTTTTGACATTACCAAAATGCACCACCATGTTTCACAATCCTCATTTCACACCATAATTAGAAATTTTCTTAACACTTCAGCGTGGGTTTAGTTCACTCACCTGACATATTTGATTCTCACCATGACTCATCCATTCGCCCATACTCTTCATGATACTTAGCTTATTTTTCAACACTTCACCACAGGTTTTCCATTCATATAATAATTCTTCAAAAAACTTTTCTCTTGTTCGTCCGACCGATCCAAATATCATACTTAGTCATTTCTTGAAGATATTCACCGCGGTTCCATGAGTTTGTGCTCAATATTCCTACTCACATCTAATCCTCTTCTGCCTACGGTAATATGTTTTTTCTCTTGTCACTCTCCTGGAGGTATATTAAATGTAAATATTAAGGAGAATAAAAAATAGTTAAAATCTCAAAAAATCATTATTAATGGCGACCTTCTCGAGACAATCCACCATTAGTTCAAATTTGATTCATATTAATATTTATTCGAAAGAAGAGTATTGATGTATAATATGTTTAAGGGGTTTTTATTTGGTATTAATGTTCCAAAGGTCTATACATAATCCGCCAAATCCATTAAGCATGATGGCGAGAAGAAAGGAAATATTTTGGGGAGATATCATCAATACATTTGGAAGAGAAGATAAAAAATTTTACTGGTCCAAAGCATACAAATATCACTCTAGATTGTATCTAGCAGAGAGAAGTTCCAATTATATTTGGACATCAGGTATTTCCAAAGCAGGTTGTTTTCTAGAGGGTTTTGATGCTAAAGAGCTAGTTATGTGGTGTATAGATAAATTCGACAAGAACCATAGGATATTTCAACTATAAGGAGAATCCCCAATTTCTCTGTCACCTTCAACTTTCAAGAATATGTTCATGCTACCAGACCCAACAATGAATTTTAAAGGTGACGAAGCCAAAGATTTCATGAAGGATAAGAATGGTGGGTGGGATCTTTTGCAACAATATCTTGAAGACCCGGTAATAATTCCCTAAGATTTATCAGCCATCTAGGTTAGTGTGTTAAAATACCCCTACTGAGAAATGGCATGGCTCTTTGCTAGGGTAGTTGGGCAGGAATCAACTACAATCGTTCCTCGTTTATCTTTGTATACTCTACATTTTTCTGTTCACGAGAAATAAATTTTTGATTGGTCAAAGATCATTTTTGGAGAAATATCTTTCCAATTATCAAATTTTAATAAGAACAAGAAGTTCTACATGTCTTCGTACTTAATATTTTATATAAAATATTGACATGTTTTTAAAGGACAACATTTAGCTAAGTAGGTCAATTGTAAAATTGACCCAGTTCATACATGGTACCTTGCTTTATGGAAGTAGAAGGAAATGTATCATTTCTACGAAGTCTATAATTCATTTGTTTCTTCTTTTAAGAAACTCATATTTGGATCCAGTACATCAATACTTTCTTTGGAAGATGCAACATTTCTGGACAAAAGAGGAAGTTTCTAAGTGATGGACCATTATAGAATTGCTAGAATTTATTTTTATCGAGAAAGGCCTTTTTACTTGTCATATTATGTACCATACAAGATATTTGTGATTGAAGTTTGTAATCAGTACAGATTCTGGGATCACTTTTTCCATGAAAGGAGGAAAAATAAATTTATTCCCCTTCCATGGAAAATCGGTGAAATAGTGTTGAAAAATGTTGCAAACATTGATGAATATGCAAGACAATTTGATCAGTTTTATATAAAGGAGGCATAAGAAATTAAATGTTTTGACCCAAATCAATTTTCGTTGAAACATATGATTTCTTTGGGTTACATTGTCTCGTATGAAAACACTTTTATGTTTGGATAAGAGGAATATGAAGAAAAAAAACCTGATGCATTTCTTATTGAAGATATTGACACTGTTATTAGTACCAATGAACCACAAAGGTAGTGTGGAAGAGTTGTTAATGAAATAAGTACTCATTCTCCTGATGTATCTCATAGAAGTGTCCCGCCCAAAAAAAAATCTCAGTCAACAACACAAGAACAAAATAAGTCTTTAGTTAATGATTCTGATGATGGAGGAGATCAAAACCCTCCTAAGGGAAATTTGGAATGGCCTCATAAAATTCCCATAACAAGTAAAATAAAAAGGAAAACCAATCAACAAGAAGTAGAGGAGGTCACACATGAAGACAAAGTTTTTCTTGAGGACATGGATTTGGATGCCAACATTGAAGATATAGAATTTCCCTATGAAGAGAAAAGACTTCAAGAAAGTCAGGAAGTTGCAGCTGAATTGGAAACATAGGAACCGATTTAATTCGAAGAAGAATCTTAGATTGTGTACAATTATCTATATGATAAATATTCAAAGAAATTAATCTTTGAAAGAATATATTCAAAAAATAAAAAGGTCCAAGGAAAATCTAATTCATAATTACATCTCAATGGGGTACCACCTTCTAGAATTGCACGTATCCATGAAGTTACAAGAGAATCCCTTAAATTTTATGTTAATGAGTTGGGAAATGAAAAAGTAGTTCTGAAAAGTCAAATTATAGAACTTGAGAATTCCTTGATTCCGCCACCCATATTCTCCATCCTAATTGGCATTGTTTAGCATTGGAGGAATTTTGATGGAACACCAGATTCAAGTTCAAAATTAATAGGGACATCAATCCCACTTGGTGTTGTCAAAAGGTATATTTGGGAGAACATAAATAAAATAAGGTCTCTAATTATTGAAGCGTGGGAATTGGTGAATAGTTTTGTTTCTTTGGGGTCTAGACTTACAAATCTAAGACAATACCTCTAGGACAATATTGAGAATGATGAGGGTTTTTATAAAGAGGTTGTTATTACATTTGTCTTAAAAGTATCGGGTATAAATTAACTAAAAATAAAGGAAGAATATTTACCATCCCCCACTAGTATAAAACAATTAAAAATTTGTCAATTTAAGAGATTAAAGACTTTAAAGGAAATATTGGCTGATTGTGACACTTTAAGTGTCAAAAAAGGGGAGTTGTATTTGAAGTTGATTGAGTTAGACTTGGAAGGAACTACCGAGGAAGTTCAAGACCCTAAATTAATTTTAAATTCTATGATTATGACAAGAGAACAATTTCAAGAACATATGGAGATATTGAAGGCCATGTCAGTAGAAAAATTTAACAATTTGACCAAGTACACATAGCAAGAAGTCAAAAGTTGGCCAGTTAACTATGCTAATAAAAATGAATATATTGAAGATACGTTACACCAAATTTCAATTCACTTTAGAGATATTAAAAGCACATTATTAAAGATTATAGTTAGACAAGAAATAATGGTTGCGCCTATCAAGGATTACATTGAGAATTGGTTAAAGAAAGATTTAATCAAAATAACTGAAGAAGATCAGGCAGAGGTGGTTGGTACCGATCATGTAATTGCAACAAAAGAGAATATAAAAGGAACATTGGCCACTAGATAGAAACAAGAGAAATCCATCACAATGAGTAAACTAATCACATCCTCTTCTATTCTTTTTCTCTTCTCGTTCAAGAATCTTCCAGTTGTGTCTTGTCGTTCTTGAGAAAACATAACCAATTTATGATCACTTCTCTCTGTCTTATTTTCAGGTTCAACCATGTTCCACTTTCATTTTATGGTCCACAGGAGCCCAATACCAATCCATTCTAGACGAATAGACTTTTTATTTTTGATACTGTTAAAGACTATTATTATTATTTTTAAATCCCAGAGAATTTTGGGGTTAAACTTTAATGATATCTTGAACTCTAAATTTTTGAGCATAGCATATTTAAAGTTTGTTTATCATATTCTTTCCAATTTTGAATGAAAAACTCTTTTAAAGTTCTCTTAATTGTGGATCTTTGTATTTCTTTCCCATGAATGTGATCAAAATTATTATATTGTGATGGACGTGAGAATAATAATGTTTTTTATGTAATATTTATTTATTTTTGCATATAATGTATTTTAATCTTTGAATATTCCTGGTCCCCTTCTCAAGAATATTTTTTTGTGAATGCATATTATTTTTTAATCAATAATATTTTACATTTTCATTGAGTGATAAATATTGGGGTTTTCTATTTAGAATTCTCCCATTTTGATACTTTGGTATGAATATATCAATACTTGTCTTTAAGAAAATACATAGGAGTACCACCTCTATAAAAAAGCAGGGGGATTTGTATCCTTGTGAGGTTTCTTTTTGGACCTTAACCGATCTAAAAATCAACGAATACATAGCCCAATGTCTAGAATGCCAGAAGGTAAAGACAAAGCACAGACATCCAATAGGGCTGCTACATCCATTTCCCATTCTAGAATATAAGTAGGAAGTGGTCAAAGTAGATTTTATTACAAAGCTACCCAAAATAGTGAAGCATCATGATTCCATCATGGTGGTGGTGGACAAATTGACTAAGGAAACACATTTTTTTCTTATGAAGACAACACACAAACAAGAAAATATTGTAGAGATCTACATGAAGGAAGTTTCCAGGCTACATGGAGTTCCTAAGGCAATAGTTTCAAACATAGATTCTGAGTTTACATCCAAATTATGGAAAGGATTTTTCAAAGGCTTTGGAACAAATTTAAATCTTAGTACATCATATCACCCAGAATCAGATGAGAAAATAGATAGGACCAGTAGTATGTATGTGATGGATCAACTATCAAAATGGGAAGACTATATCCACTTAGTTGAGTTTACTTATACTAATGGGTATCAAGACTCATTAAAGATGAGTCTATTTGAAGCTTTGTATAGTAGGAAGTGTAATGCACCAGTGAGTTGGGATAACCCAGTGGACAGAGCCATCATTGGGATATATTTTTTAAAGGAAATGGAAGAGCATATGATAAAGATCAAGAAGAATTTAAAGGCTTCCAAGGACATGTAGAAAAATCATGCAGACAAGAACAAAATTTTCATGGATTATAAAGTAGGAGAACATATATTTATTAAAGTGAAAATGAAAAGAAATTCTATAAGATTTGGATGGTACCCAAGTTTGGTAGCAAGATATTGTGGGCCTTTCAAATTATCAGAAACGCTAAGGCCAATTGAATACATTCTAGCATTACCTTCATCCATGAGAGTGAATAGTATTTTTCATGTATCATTATTAAATAAATATGTTCCTAATCCTAACCACATAATTGATTGGATTGTGATCCATGTGGAAAATGAAGGGTATTTCCAGGTGGAACTAGTATGTATCCTGTACTAGAATGTCAAAGTGCTTTGGAACAAAGCCATAGGGTTGGTAAAGGTTCAATGGAATTGTTATGGTTCAAAATATGCAACATGGGAGCATGAGGAAACTATGTGGGAGGAATACCTATGAATTTTTGTCATTTTTGAAGAAAACAAAAATTGAAAATGTACTCCATTTTGGGCAGCTAGTTTCCGGAACCACATCTCATAAATTCTTGGTCACTTTTGCTGATAGCCCTGATAAAATAATGGTGCATCCCAATGGACTAAAGGAAGTGAAGGGGATGCATTATATGGGTCAGTAGGATGAGAAGAATGAGATACTATGGTTGGTATTGTTATTGGAGGGTAAACATTGAATTTTTTTGTTTGATTTTCTAAGTATTGTGATGTAAATTTGTATATGTATTTTGGCATGGTATTGTGCATCGAGGATGATGTAAAATTTTAGGGGAGGGGGAATGTAAAATACCCACTACAATACCCAATTTAATTAATGCATAATGTAGATATGAATGTGGCTATGGCCAAGTGATGTAATATGCGAAATGAATTTTCTGATTTAAATAAAAATAATGTGATACCAGCTGTTGGGAATATGGACAAAGATGGGGGATTAGTTTTCCAAAAGAGAAGAGAGTGTATAAGAGGGGTACAAGGGGAAAATAAATGATTGGTTATATTAATCCAAACCCATTTTTCTGAATTTTATTATCAGTTGGGGAAATCTTCTATTTTAAGTTTGAGTGTTTGAGAGCCTAATCATTAAACTCATGTAAGATGGTGGTTGTGAGAGTCACATCCTATAGTTATTAGAAATCATGGGGCTGAAGCAAAAAACATTCAACAGAGTGTGAAATCAATTTTCTTGGTAAAATAGAGGAAATTCATATGGGGAAATTAGGTAGTTTTTGGGATGAACAACAAGTAGAGACCAAGAAAAGAGAGCACAAGAGGTAGAGAAAGAAGGATGAGTTAATTATGGAGCATATGTGGAGTGTTTTCGAGATGGAAATTGAAGAAACTGGTTGTTAGGCCTGAAGAGTGAACTCCTAAGTGAGTTTCACTATAACAACAAGTTTTTCTATTGGTTACTAGTAATTCTTCCTGGTAGTGAGTTCCCTTGAGTTCCAAACAAAGAGATTCCTAGATACCTAAGACAAAGAGACCCTAATAAATGAATTGGATTCCCTGTGGAATGATAGTAGTGAAGGGGTACATTCCTTGGGTTGGACTGGTCAAGAGGAAGAGAGTTGGAGGAAATTTGGTATAGTTGTATGAGAATACCAATAGGATGTGTCTTAGTGAGCTATGAAGGGACTGTGAGAGGAAAAATTTGGTTGTGGAATCCTAGCCCCAACTCAGGGGTGAATTTATATTTAGATTTAGAACAACAATTCTATGGTTGGGTGGAACGTATTTCCCAAGAAGTTGGTTGCAAAAGTGTTTTAAAAGATAATTGTTTATCTCTTTCTGAGTTATTTCATGAGTTTAATTGTTGTGCTTAACTCTGTGTAGGTGAATGGTTCATTTGTTGCTATCAATGAGTTATTATATGGATTAACAATTATTTAGAGTGTTGTAGATGCATTTAATTATGGGTATAAAAATATGGTTAAGAGTGTGTATAAATCATAGCTGGTAAGCTATAACAAATGAATTAGTAGAAATTTTGATTTTTATGTGTAATCTGCAAATAATGTTTCTTGGTCGAGCTAGGGAATATTACATACTAATATATAGAGAGAGAACCATTTCCTCTCTCTTAATCTCAATCAACCGAAAAGGTTGAAACTTTAGAAAATTGTTGAAATAAGAGAAAAGGGACTATGTTTCAACTATGACAACAAGTACAATAAGGGGCATAAATGCAGTGATAAAAAATTCTTCTACATAGATTGTGAAGAGGAATAAGATAAATAATTGTAATAATCACAAGATCTATATATAGAAGAGACTACTCCAATAATATCTTGTCATGCATTGGCCAACATTAGTACTCCAAAAACCCTCAAGATACAAGGATGCATAAAAAATAAAAAGGTAACAATGTTTATTGATTCTAGTAGTACCCATAACTTCATCCATTCAAAATTAGCAAAAGATCTCAATTGATTTGTATTTATAGCACTAGAGTTTCAATAAATGATTGCATATGAAGGTACCATAAATTATTCTAGGAATTTCCATAATATTAATCTCAATATGGGGGAGTATTTATTGGATAGTCCCATGAATCCCATCAAAATAAGTGGTGTTGATGTTGTATTAGGGGTCCAATGGTTACAATTATTGGGAACAATGGCCTTTAATTTTCAATACATTTTCATGAGATTTTACTTAGAAGACAAGGAAATTGAGATTAGAGGTATCCAAGGGAAGCCCTCTAAGGTGAGGAGCTCTAATAGCATGGCAAAATTACTAAAACATGGACATTATGGTGTAATAACACAATTTTTCTCACTAGATGTTTAAACATATATATCCTCCACTCCAATGGATATCCAAATGGTTATAAACAAGAATTCCAAGGTATTTGGAGATATGTCTAAGAGTCTTCCACCGAATCGAGATCATGATCATGGTATTCATTTGCAACCTAGAAGTGTACCACCTAACATTAGGATTTATAGGTATACATATGCATAGAAGAGTGAGATTGAGCGTGTGATCCAAGAAATGTTAGATTTTGACATCATTCAACCTAGCCAAAGTTATTTCTCTTCACCAGTAGTGATGATTATGAAGAAGGGTGATTCATGGCATATGTGTCCAAATTATAGACAACTCAACAAAATGACCATCAAAGATAAGTTTCCTATTCATGTCATTGATGAATTATTAGATGAATTGCATGGAGAAAAGTTCTTTACTAAGTTGGATATTTGTTCGTGATATCATCAAATAAGAATTAGGTAGGAAGATATTCCCAAAACAACCTTTAAAACACATGAAGTTCATTATGAGTTTTTGGTTATTCCATTTGGACTTACTAATGCACCTTCAACATTTCAAAGCTTGATGAATTCTATTTTCAAACACTTCCTTAGAAAATTTGTGTTAGTATTTTTTGATGTCATACTAATCTACAACAAATCTTGAGAAGAGCATGTAAAACATGTTGACAAAGTATTACAACTTTTGGAAGAGAAAACAATTTATGCAAATCCTTCCAAGTGTTCCTCTGGGGTTCAAGAAGTGAAATATTTGGGTCATATTGTATCTCATGAAGGTGTAAAAGTGGACCCTAACAAAATTAAATGTATGAGGGAATGGCCAATTGTTATGTTCCAAATGCTTAAGATATCATAACAAAACATAATTACACACCATGTACGAAATGTGAGCGCGGAGCACAACTCCAAGATAGATAAGTTATACAATAACTCCTTAAATAATAGGATAACCTCTTCCACATAACCAAATACATTTGTACATCACAATTCACCTCCTCCAATAATGAATACATGATCTCTATATATACCTATTCACACCTATACATAAGGCCCCTTTAGTATTAGGCCAACCCTATTACATATATATTTTACACATTACATGTACATTTATCCCCATATATGCTCCCTTCATATTATATACAATTAACCCTATATATTCCCCATTTGGGTCATAACATAGTACCATCCTTCAAAAATATTTGTAATTAAAGGCTTCACATGTGATGAAACCAAGTAATATGATTTTATTATGTTCCTACATTATTCTTTCCATTGATGATGATACATCTATCCAAAATCAATTATTTTCAATCATAATCCTTGGTGGCTAGTTGTTTCATATTTTTATTTCCCTTGATTCCATGTATAGTTGTTGAAACTTCTCCAATTTGTAGTAGATGTTGGTCTATGATAATATCTTGTTGAATAATGTTTTTGTGATTCCATATTCCATGAATATTGACGATTATTCCATATTCTTCCTTGATAATGTTGGTATTGATATTCTTGTCTTCCGTGAAATCTTTTCTGATAATAAGGGTGTCAATATGGTTTCACATTTGACAATTTTTATTTATTCTGCACACCCATTTCATCTATCTTATTTTCAGAGACAATGGAATCCTTTATCCTCTTTGATTTGTATTTGATTAATCTATCATTGAATATAATACCATCATATTTGGCATGTACATCCTCTAGATGAAGTTCAACTTCTTAAAGTATCTTCTAGCGACCTTCTTGAATATTGTCTTCTTTCTCCTTTTGAAGCTGTAATGTCACCCCATTTATCAAATTCTGACATCCTTCTTCAATTCTAGATTGCAATTCCAGTTTTACCTCATCAATATTTAGGGATTCCTTAACCTTCTTGCAAATTTCATCTTCAATTATTTTGGTAGATTCTTCATCAAAGATCCTTGTTTCTTATTGATTTTAACAATTCTTTTTTTCCTCTTTCAATATCTTAACCTCATCCAATAGTTTTTTTATTATGAATTCGTAATCTACATATCTCTTCATCTTTATTTTTCAAAACTTCCCTTGAATCATCATTTTCCCACTTTTGTTTGCTACTTTTTTCTTGATTTAAGTTCTTAACCTCCTTAATGAGTGATTCATTAAGGGATCATATTTTAGATAGATCCCAACCCTTCTTATTAATCTCTTCCTTTTCTTATTTTAATTCATCTTTAATTCTATACATTGCCTCCATTTTTAAGTCCTTAATCCATTTGTTTGAGAAAAATTCTTCAAATGCTTCCCATGTGGCGCTTTGTCTAGTACTTTCATCAAGGCTATACCACCATTTGAAAGCTTCATCATAAAACTTAAGGTTTTCCCTAAAACAAGTCTTACAATTTTCTTTTACTATCCTCAACTATTCCACGAGTTTTGTTTCATCTTTATCTTCATCTCTTGTAAATTTAGGTATTTCCATTGATTCTTAACTGATTTCTAACCACAATCCTCAACTTACAAATTCAATAGATTAGGAATAATGATATCAAATAGTTATAATCCTTGTTACAATATATTATTCTATGTTTTCTCTTTCCAATTTCTTTTTAATCAACTCAATCATATATCCCAATCAAAAGTTATGATAGTTTTAAGTAAACATACCATTGAAACTCTGATTTGGAGCCTATCCTCCTGGACGACCTTCCTTCTTATGTATTTATGAAATTTCAGCCTCTATGAGTCTAGAATTTTGACTAGTACTCTAAAATTTCTTATCTACAATTCCATAGGTCAGACCAAAATTGGTCGTGCCAAATAAAATTTTGGTAACTTTCTCAAACCTTACTGAATTTTGTCCTATTCCTAAGAGAGAACTTGAACATAATTCCCTACATCCAATATTGGATAACTGATTCTAAAATTCCCACTAAACATACTGTGGAATCTCCTACTTCCAATTCAATTGGTATCACATAATTTGGATCCTCTATGAATACATTATGATGTTTTTACCCGGAACACCTGTTTGAGATTAGTTATAGGACTAGTAAAAAACCTTATCTTCTACAGGGTGTATCTATGAAAGTATAATGATGCATAAGTTGAAATTTGTACCCCAGGTACATTGATATCTCATATAAACATCTTTCAAGTTTCTCTTTATGAGGTGGCCCGAAAACACAATTCTAGATAAAATGCTAAGATGACTTATTTTTGGAAGAAAAACCCTAGGATCAATGCTCTGATACCAAATTTTATGTTCCAAATGCTTAATATATCATAAAAAAACATAAGTACACACCATGTAAAAAATGTGAGTGTGGATAACAACTCCAAGATAGATAATTTATACAGTAACTCTTTAAAGAACAGGAGAATATCCTCCACATAATGAAACATATTTATACATCACAATTCGCCTCCTCTAATAATGAATACATGATCTCTATATATACATATTCACACCTACACGTGAGGCCCCTTTAGTATTAGGCCAACCCTATTACATATATATTTACACATTACATGTACATTTATCCCTGCATATTACCCCTCTTATGGTCATATCATATATATTTGACCCTATATATTCCCCCTTTGGCTCATAACACCAATTCTGAAAACCTTGAAGAAATGTAGAGAATTCTTAAGATTGATGAGATATTACCACAAATTTGTCAAGAACTATAGTCAAATAGTGTCACCTACAATAACATTATTAAATAAGGAAAAAATTTCTTGGACTCAAGAAGAAACCAAATATTTTTAAAACCTTAAGGAGGCTATGTGCACAACTCCTGTCCTAACCACACCCGACTTCACAAAAACATTTATTGTGGAGTTTGATGCCTTAGACCATGGAATTGGTGCAGTTTTATGCAAGAAGGAAGGCCCCTTTATTTTTAAATCAACTAACTTAAAGGAAAACAAAATCTCAAACTAATTTATGAAAAATAAATGGTGGCCATACTAAATGAAGTTAATAAATTGTGCTCTTACCTAATAGGAAGACACTTCAAAGTAAAAATAGATCATGACTTTGAAACAATTATCTTCAAAAGAACAACAAAAATGGGTTACACATATGTAGGTTATGACTTTGAAATTATCGATGAGAAAGGAAAACATAATATTGTGGTAGGTGAACCTTCAAGGAAAGAAGAAGAAATGAAGGGTTCATTATGTGGAATTTTTATTCCACAATCTGATTGAGTGGAAGAAGCAAGGATAGAATGGAAGCAATATCAAGAGGTATGTAAGATCATTAAACAACTACAAGAGGACCCCAATGAATTATTTTCTATGGTATCATGATATCCTATATTTATGTAATAATTCCCAACTCAATCAGAAGGTATTTTTGGAAGTGCACACTTCTCCTATAGGAGGACATTGAGGGTTCTTGAAAACTTACCATGGGATCGAGAAGGATTTTTTCTGGAAAGATATTAAAAATTATGTTCAAATTTTTTTGTTTGAATGTGTGGTATACTAAGAGAATAAGGGAGAGACAATCAAGACTCCATGACTCCTACAACCATTATCTATACCAGGTCAACGTTGGGAAGAAGTTTCAATGGATTTTATTATAGGTTTACCCAATTTTGAAGGAAATATTGTCATCATGGTAGTAGTGGATCTAAAAAATTGATGGATCTAAAAAATTGATGGATCTAAAAAATTCTAAAATAACATGAATGTGGATAATAACTCACACAACATCATTTAAAACTGTTCTCATTTTCAGTGTAAAAACATGGCAATTAAACACATAATATAACACAACAACAAGATAATACACTTATCTTTTAATCCACTTGTGTAGCCAGCTTCTTGGGATAGAATTTCCACCCAACCATAGACTTGTTGTTCCAAATATAAACAACAAGTCACCCCCGAGCTAAGGCTAGTAACCCACAAAATAGGGTTCTCTCCCATTGTCCACTCACAACTCAGAAATCCCACAACTCACTGGTATTCTCCTACAACTATCCTAATTTTCCTCCAGTTCTTTTCCTCTCGACCTACCCAACCAAAGAAATGTACCCATTCAATGATCTCGGTCCCTCGGGTGTCCCATTCATTTATCAGGGTCTCTTTGGAATGTGTAATTGAGAATCTCTTTGATGGGAACTCAAGGGAACTCACTGCCAAGAAAACTACCAACAAAAAACAACAAACACTTGTTGTTAGAGTGAAACTCATACATGAGTTCACTCTTCAGGCATGAAAATCTGGCTCTTCAGTACTCAACTCCAAATATTCTTCAGAAACACTCCAACATGCTCCATAATTCACCCTCCATGGTTTTTCCAGCTCCAAGCTCTCCTTTCTTCTCTCTACTTGTAGCTCATATCGAAAAATTGACTGTCCAAAATCTGTTGTAACTGCCCATACAAATTTCTCTCCTTTGGCATGATTTCTTAACTCACACACATCCCCAAATTTATTGTAATCATATCCCATGATCCAAATAAATATTGGATGTGAATTCTCACACCTACCCTCTTGCATGCATTCAGTGATTGGCTTTGGGGACACTTAATAAAAAATAGAGTTTAATACACAATGGTAATGAAATTCAGGAATGTGGGTTGAATTAATAGACATGGGTATTTCCCCCATTGGACCCCTCTTACACATTACCCTAGACCCTCCCCTCTCTTATGGATTAATTCATCCCCCATCTCTGTCCATATCCCCCAGTAGTTGTCATCACATTTTATTTATTAAAAATTAGAAATACATTTTGTATATACATCACTTGGTCGTAGCCACATATTATATTTACATTAAGCATTAATTAAACTGGGGATTATAGTGTGGATGTTAAATTCCCCCTCCCCTACAATTTTGCATCATCCTTGGTGCACAATATGATGATATACATATACAAATTTACATCACAATACTTTAAGAAATACAATTATGCAATTTTTTTACAACTCCAGTAACAATTCCAACCATAATATTCTATTCCTCTCAACCTGCTAACCCAAGGAATGTGTCATTATTTTATTATGGCCACTATTGCAGTTGGTTATGACTCTGAGATGTGATTCTGAAACACTAGATGCTCAAAATGGAGTCTTTCATTCCATTTTCTTCAAAATTGAAAAAACATTGTGGGTATTCTTCCTACATGTTTTCTTCATGCTCCCATGTAGCATCTCTAGTAATGTAGTAGGTCCATCAAACCTTTACTATCCCTATGAATTTTTTCTTGAGCACATTGAATTTTTGATCCAGGATGTGTACTGGTTCCACCAGAAATCTCCTTAGTGCTCCACCTAGATCACAGTCCAATCAATTATGTGGTTAGGGCCAGGCACATATTTCTTTAATAATGACACATGAAATATATTATGCACTCTAATGGATGTGAGAAATTATAGCATGTATGCACCTGGCCCTATCTTTTCTAAGATTTCAAAAGGTCTACAATATTTTTCTACCAACTTCGAGAAACTTCGTAATCTTAGTGAACTTCTTTTCTCCTTTACTTTTAAAAACACATGTTCACCCACTTTGAAATACATAAAAACTCTATTCTTCTCTGCATAATTCTTCTTCCCATCCTGAGCAGTCTTTAAATTCTACTTGATATTTACCATCTTCTCTTCCATTTCCTTCAATAAATATAGTCCAATAACTGCTATTTCTACTCGATCATCGCAACTCACTGGTGTGTTACACTTCCTACCATACAATGCTTCAAATAGACTCATTTTTAATGAGTCTTGATACCCATTATTGTAAGCAAATTCAAATAAATGAATATAATATTCCCACTTTGATGGTTGATCCATCACATAAATTCTAAGCATGTCCTCAATGATTATGTTAGTCCTTTCCATTTTCCCATCTGAATCTGGGTGAAATGTTGTATTAAGATTTAGATTTGTCCCAAATCCTTTGAAAAAATCTTAACAAAAATTGGATGTGAACTTTGGATCTCTATTTGAAACTATTTCCTTAGGCACCCCATGTAGCCTACAAACTTCTTTCATATATATATATACACACACACACACACACACACACACACACATATACATATACATATACATATATGCAATATTTGTTTCCTTATGTGTAGTCTTCACTGGAATGAAATGTGCTTCCTTATTTAATTTATCCACGACCACCATGATGGAATCATGTTGATTCATTGTTCTAGGAAACTTAGTAATAAAATCCACTGTGACTACTTCCCACTTCCATTATGGAATGGGAAATGGATATAACAGCCCTGCTAGATGCCTATGCTATGTCTTCACCTTCTATTATTATAGACATATGGCTATGTAATTATCGAGTTCTTTCTGCATTCATGACCAAAAGTATTGACTTCTTATAGCTACAATTGTCTTATGATATCCTGTGTGCCAACCATATGGAACAGTGTGCATTTCCTTCAACACTGCATCTATCAACTCATTGGAATTTGGCACATATACTTTTCCTTTGTACATGAGAATTCCATCTTCTTTTAGCTCAAAAAATAAATTTATGTTGAAAATTGCCCTGCTGTAATGTTTCTTTTGTTTTCAATATTGTTGATCTAAATTTGATGCTACAATAATTTTATCTTTAAGTTTAGTCCTATACATGTTGATGGCTTCAATATTCATTTCATGTCTTCTCTTGTTGAGTGCATCAACCACTTGATTTTCATTTCCTTTTATATGCTTAATTTCATAGTCATACTCACTAAGAAATTCAAGCCATCTGGTTTGTTTATCATTTAATGTTGGTTGTCAAAGAAAATGTTTCAAACCATAGTGGTATGTCCTTAGCTCAAATTTCCTTCCCATGTGGTAATGTCTACACATTTTTAATGCATGCACAATTGTTGCTAACTCTAGATAATGGGTAGCATAATTCCTTTCATTCTCTTTTAATTTTCTAGAATCATAGCATACCACATGATCTTTTTGGGTGAGGACTCCATTGATCCATTCCTTGCATACATCAGTGCATACAAAAAAATCTTTGTTTGTATCTGCAATATTTAATATTGGCACACTTATCAAGATGTCTTTTATCTACTGAAATCTCTCTTCACACTTGGGAGCCCATTCAAATTTCACTCCCTTATTTTGCAAAGAAGTGATTGAACTTGCAATCTTTGAGAACCATTTTAAGAATCTTTGGTAATAACTGACAAGACCCATGAATGATCTTACCTATGTTACATTTCTTGGTGTTGGACATCCTCTAATAGCCTCTATCTTCTCAGGATCAACTGCTATCCCTTCTATTGAAATTATATTCCTCAAGTAGTGGATTTTCTTTGATAAAAGATGCACTTACTTAGCTTAGCAGACAATTTATATTCTCTTAAAAATTTTAGCACCATTCTCAAATGTTGCTCATGTTCTTCCTTTGACTTGGAGTATATGAGTATATCATTTAGGAACAAAATTATAAACTTGTCCAGGTATTTCTTGAACACTCCATTCATTAAACACATAAAAACAATTGGGGAATTTGATAGTCCAAATGGTACTACCATGAATTCATATTTCCCATATCTTGTCCTAAATGTTGTCTTGCTGATGTCTTCTTCCTTTATCCTCACTTGATGATAATCTAATCTCAAGTCAATCTTAGAAAATATTCTTGCACATTTCAGTTGATCAAACAAATCATCGATCCTTGGAAAATGATATTTGTTCTTTATGGTGACCTTATTTATCTTTCTGAAATTAATACACAACATCAAGGTTCCATCTTTCTTCTTCACAAAAATAACTAGGGAACCCCAAAGTGACACACTTGGACATATATATTTAGGAACCAAATATAAAGATAACATAGAAAAACCTCAGAATAAGTGATCAACGCCTTGACAAAGAGATAATTTCAGATAATAAGCCTCTTCAAGGGGGAAACCTCCTTATACACCACATAAATTTCAAATACAAGATGATTCCAAATGAAAAATTCTCCTTGGTATATATAGGAGACCAGGAGGTACAATTAAAACTAATGGACCCAAGTCAACATAAATAAAATAACATTACTAATCTAATATTCTCTAATTAAGGGGTAATGTGCCACTATTTAGGGCTTAACATGCGCCTCCCCTTCAAACCAGTTTTTTCTGCAAGACTTGAGTAATTATGGATGCTTATGTATAAACGACTCATCTTCCCAAGTGGAATCTTCAGCAGGTAGTTTCCTCCACTTAATGAGATACTCTAAAATGGATCTATTCCTCAACTGGTGAATTCTTGTGTCAGTGATAGATTCAGGCTCCAATATGATTTTTCCTTCCTCGTCAATTTATGGAAATATAGTTTGAACTGGGATCTTGTCACCTATAACCTTCTTTAAGAATGAAGCATGGAAATCTGGGTGTACTGATGAAGATGCAGGCAACTCCAATTTGTATGCCATAGTACCAATCTTTTGCAACACCTTATAAGGGACATAGTACTTTGGTGATAATTTATTATCCTTCTTGGTTTGCTTGAGGGACATATGTTTGTATGGTTGTAGTCTTAAAAACACCCAATCCCCTACTTCAAAACTTCTTTCACTATGATGCTGATTTTCGTGTTGTTTCATGCGATTATGTGCCATGGTTAGGTTTTCCTTTAAGATTTGGAGAACTTGTTATTGATTCTCGATGTGATCTTCCACTGCTTGAACCTTATATTTTTCTTTTAGAGAAGAAGTGATGGAAGGACGGTGGTATCCATAGAGTGCCATAAATGGTGTCATTTTTGGTGCAGTATGAAAGGAAGTGTTATACCACCATTTTGGCAAGGGTAACCATTTGAACCATTGTGTTTGTTTATCAGAGACAAAGCAACAAAGGTATCCTTATAGATATTTGTTCACTATCTCGGTTTGTCCATCAGATTGAGGATGATAGGATGAGATATGAGCCAATTGAGTACCCAAACAAGAAAATAATTCTGTCCAAAAATTTCCAGTGAAGATGGTATCTCTGTCACTTACAATAATCTTTGGGCTTCCATGTAGCTTTTGAACTATCTCCATGAATGCGGTGGAAACTGTATTGGATTTGAAGGGATGAGAGAGTGCACAAAAGTGTGCATACTTGGTCAGTCTATCAACAATCACCATGATGACACTCTTTCCATCAGACTTTGGTAACCCTATGATGAAATCCATGGAAACCTCCTCCAAGTGCCGACTTGGGATGGCTAATGGTTGTAAAAGACCTGAGGTCTTAATTTTTTCCACCTTATTTTGTTGGCAAACCAAACATTTTGCCACAAACCTTTGAAAATTTGCTTTAAGGCCATCCCAAAAAATTCCTTCTTGACCCTATGGTAGGTTTTCAAAAATCTCGATTGTCCTCCTACCAGAGAGGTGTGTAATTCCAATAGTACATTTTATTTGAGTTGGGAGTTATTACATAAATATAAGTGATAATTGTACCATAGTGACTCATTTTTCCATGTAAATGTATCTGATGCATTGGAATCCTGCTACAACCTTTGAATGAGAGTCCACACGTTTTCTTCATTCTTCCATTCATCCCTTGCTTCTATTATCAAATCGGGTTGGATGATTGAGATAGCACAGAGAAAGGCCTCAACATCTTCATCCTTTCTTTAAAGTGCATCTACCACACCATTTTGATTCCCTTTTTTATAGATGATTTCAAAATCATAACCCAATATCTTGGTCAATCATTTTTGTTTTTATTCTGAAGATAGCCTTTGTTCCAAGAAATATTTTAGACTATCATCATCTATTTTGACCTTGAAGTGCCTACCTATTAGGTAAGGGTGCCATTTCTTCAATGCATATAGTATTTCTATCATTTCCTTCTCATAAACTGGTTTGTGTAAGTCCTTTCCCTTGAGTGGCTGACTTTCAAAGGAAAGGGGCCTTTCTTCTTGCATTAGAACAACACCAATGTCATTTCCCAAGGCACCACATTCCACAATAAAGGTTTTTGTGAAGTTTGGTGTGGTCAAGACATGAGCTTTTCACATTTCCTCTTTAAGTTGTTCAAAATCTTTAGTTGCCTCTGTAGTCCATGAAAATGCATCTTTCTTATTTAATGTCGTTAAAGGTGCTGCTATTCTTCCATAGTTCGGAACAAACTTGCGGTAGTAACCTGTCAAACCCAAAAATCCTCTAAGATTCTTCAATGTTTTGGGAATCGACCAGTCCATCATGGTCTTAATCTTGTTAGGGTCTACCTTGACACCTGTAACATCCCGCTCTGGCACACTGAGGATACTTATTCTTTGAGGACACTTGCTCGCAAGTGATCTGGACCCCTTTTGATGTTGGACCTTATATATTTGATTTTGATGTGATTGACCGATGATATGATGTGTTACTATTCATGTAGACGGGTGCTAT
>ML807042.1:218103-231342 GCA_009831015.1 Picea engelmannii | reverse complement strand
GTCGCATGGTTGAGATAATTATTGGATCGGAATCTTGGTTCGTTGAGTTATAAGTTTAATGATAAGGTTGATAACCTAGTAAGGATCTTGTAACTTGAAACGAAGGGTTAGTTCTTTTTAAGATGCCATGTTAGCATGGATCACCCTTGAGATGTAAGTTCATTATTATTGTATGTGCCATGTATTGCAATGTAAGATCAGGGTCATATATACCATTGTTGGAATATGTACATGTATTGTTCTTGCAAATTAAATAGATTACAATGTTAGTGTTGACGTCCTATGAATTGCATGATCATTGTTATTGATTGCAGTGTTACTGTATTTAGGAAATGTAACGATATGGCTCCCTTATTGAAATACTAGGGTGACTACGGTTATTGATGAACTTATGGTGGAGTATACTGGAATTAAGTACAGCAAAGGCACTCGGAGTAATGCTTGAGGGTTGTTGTTCGTTTAATAAGGTTAAACTTGGGCGTTCGTTGTCGGAGTCCGTTTGTCTTGCGCCTTCCTTAGCGGTTGCAGTCATTGGTGGTGCGCCTGTTGTCTTCTTGTGTGATCATCATGGTTGCATCTTGTCAGTCGTCGGATGGCGACGTAGAGTCACGTGTGTTGGTCTCCCCTTTTATACGCCCACACACACCTTAAACAAATTTTTTTTTTGCACCTGTTATCAAATTGTCGTCGTAACAAGTAGGTATGTTACAACACCTTCATGAGATACAATATGACCCAAATACTCTACCTCCTTCACCCCAAATAAACATTTGGATGGTTTGGAATATAGTTGTTTCTCCTTTAGTAGTTTTAGAACCTTATCAACATGTCGCACATGATCCTCCCAAGAATTTCTATAGATTAATATATCATCAAAAAATACTAACACAAATTTTTGAAGGAAGGGCTTGAAAATGGAATTAATCAACCCTTGGAATGTGGAAGGTGCATTTGTAAGGCCAAAAGGCATGGCCAAAAATTCATAATGGCCTTCATGAGATTGGAATACTGTTTTTGGGATACCTGCTTCCTTCATTCTAATCTGATGATACTCTAAACGAAGAACCAACTTTGTGAAAGAGATTGCTCCATGTAGTTCATATAACAATTCATCAATGTCGGGAATGGGAAACTTATCTTTAATAGTGATGTTTTTGAGATCCCTATAATATGGACACATATGCCATGAGCCATCTTTCTTGAGTACCATTACCACCGGTGCAGAGTAAGAACTTTGGCTAGGTCTGATAATGCCAGCCTCTAACATTTCTTCAACCATATGCTCAATTTCACTCTTCTGGGCATGAGGGTATCTGTAAGGTCTGATGTTAGGAGGAACACTCCCAGGTATTAGGTTAATAGCATGATCATGATTTCGAGTGGGTGGAAGACCTTTGGGAATATATTCAATTACTTTGGAATGCTTATCAATGATCCCTTGGAGATCTAGGGGAATAGATGTCTTAGATGTGTGAAAATATAGTGAGCATAGTTGTGCTATTACACCTTTATGCCCATTTTAAAATAATTTTGTCATGCCATTAGATCTTATCACCTTACTGGGTTTCCCTATGATACCCCTTAACTCAATTTCTTTTCCTTCCATTGAAAATTTCATGAAAAGTTCTTGAAAATTATAATCCACTGTTCCTAATGATTGTAACTATTGGATTCCTAGTATGACATCAACACCACCCATGGGTATAGCAATCATTGGACTATTCATTACATATTCCCACATAGTAAGATTGATATTATTGCATTTTCATGAGAAATTGATAGTTCCTCCATGTGCAATCATTACTTGAAACTCTACAATTGGATATACAAAGCAATTGAGAGATTTGGATAATTTATAGTGAATGAAATTATGAGTACTACCAGAATCAATTAGGATTGCTACCTTTTTCTTTTTGATATATCCTTTGATCATGAGGGTTTGAGGAGTGATAATTCCGGCCAATGCATTGCATGATATTGTGGGAGTCAATTCTTCATAAGAAATCACTTCTACGTTTTCATCTTGAAATGGTTCTTGTTCTTCTTCCTCTTCACAATCTATGTAGAATAATTTATTCTCACCACACTTATGTCCCTTACTGTACTTTCTTTCTCAATTAAAGAATACAACTTTTGATTTTGTTTCCTCCAATTGTTGAGGTGTCAACCTTGTAGGTTGAGGTGTTTTATAAGAAGGAAAATTATTCTCTCGATAGATGTTAGGAGTGGTCTTCTAGTAGCCATAGCCATATTTTTACTTTCAACATTTCTTTCCACCCTGAATGCATTCTCCAATGATTTGGGTTCACAAAGGAGAACCTCATGTTGAATGTTATCTTTTAAAGTTCCTATGAATACATCAATAAGGTGCTCATCTGGAATATCCGTTACCTTTATATTCAATATTTGGAAGTTTTCAATGTGCTTTGCAACTGAACCCTTTTGCTTGAGATTTATCAATTGACTAAACAAGGTATTTCTCATTGTATCCTCATAGTGTGCTATTATTTCTTCTGTGAAAATTGTCGAAGTGATGAGTGATTTGCGAGAACAAAGCCATCGATACTACAAAAATTGATTGGGTTCTAAATATAAAGAAGCAATTCATACCTTTTGTTTATGTGGCACATCATGTAGATCAAAGAATTGCTCCATATGAAGAATCCATGTGATTGGATCCTTGCCATCAAACTTCCTCATATCGATCTTAGGAAAGTGGTTGGTCTTCAACCCAAAGTTGGAGTTTCTCCATTCTTGATTAATCTTTCTTGTGTTCTCATCATGAATTTTATGGGATAGATTTTCACTTTCAAGTGTCCTCTCTATTAGAAATGTTTTCAATCCTTCCATGATCTCCCTTTTTAAGCCCTCCATCTTAGTATCCATTATTTCCTCCAACTTAGCTTTAGTTGAATCCATCATCCCTTGTAGTTCATCTTTTGTTATTGTCTTGTTTTTTAAATCATTTGTGTCTCTGCGAATTTCTTCACCTTCATCAAGAGTCCAAGTAGGAATTTCTGGAGGCTTAATTGGTGTAGAAGTTCCATTTTCCAAGTATCACTTTAAAACCTTGATTTCAAGGTGGTTATGCTAGATGGTATTTCTTCTGCTGCATCTCCAAAATTTCTTCCCTCTGGGTCTGAAAATTTATTTTTGTAGTTCTCTGATACATATTCTTTGCAATGCCACAAGTCTGATCAAAATTGGATATGCCAAGTGGAATTTATGGTAACTTCCCCACACCTTTCTGATTTTTGTCCCTTCTAGGAGAGAGTACTTGTAAAGCGTTTCAATATCACAATATCTGATATTTGATTCTAAAAATTGTACCAGAAATACTACAAACTGTCCACTATCCAATGCAATTGGTCTCACTTAATTTGGATACTCACTAAAGAAGATATCACGGTTTTACTCGGAAGACCTGTTTGAGACTAGTCATATACCCTATCTTGCACATGGTGTATCTACAAAAGTAGGATGACCTAGATTATGTATTGTTTTATCATAAATACCTTAATAATTTATATGAATATCCTCTGGATTTTAGGGTTTGAAATGTTACATAAAATATTTTATAGCGACAATTCGAAGATGACTAAATTCATGATGATTTTAGGAATCAGAACCCTATCTTACATAGGCTATATATACGAAAGTGTAAGACCTCAAGAGTTGAAATTTTTACCCCATTTAAATTGATCTGTATACTAATTATCCTCCAAGGGGTTCCTTCTGAAACACCATAAAAAAAAAATTATAATGAAAATTCCAAGGTGTCTCAGGTGTAGCAGTGAAACCCTAAGACCTTGACCTCTGATACCAAATGTTAGGAACCAAATATCAAGATAGCATAGAAAAACTCAGAATAAGTGATCAATGGATTGAAAAAGAGATAATTTCAGATAATAAGCCTCTTCTATGGGGAAACCTCCTTATACACCACATAAATTTTAAATACAAGATTATTCCAAATTAAAACTTCTCCTTGGTATATATAGGAGACTAGGAGGTACAATGAAAACTAATGGACCCAAGCCGACATAAATAGGGATGATTTTAAGGATGGAAATTTATTTTAAAATGTAGAAACCCTAGCGAATCTTACTAATCATTCATATGAAAACTATAAATGTTTGGCGATAATTTTGCAAAAATTTTCAAATTTCTAAGGATTTTATATAAATTGTATAAAATTTTCGCGATTTTTAAGGTAAAATGATTTTATCCTATAGAATTTGGGTGAATCATTTTTTGGGAAAAACCATGGAAAATTAGCCCATGAGCGAAATTTAGCCCCTAAAATCATCCTTGGACATAAATAAAATAACATTACTAATGTAATATTCCCTAATTAAGGGGTAATGTGGCACTATTTAGGGATTAACATATATACCCCTTATTTAACAATTCTTCAAGCTACATATGCAACTCCAACTCCGGTGTGCCCATTCTCTAAGGTGTCTTGGACACTAGGGAACCTCCCAGCACTAAATCGATAGATAAATCAATATCTCTCTTTGGTGGTAGTCCTGCGATTTCTCTGAAAACATCTTCAAATCCCCTTAAGACTAGATTGTCTTAAATACTTGCCACTTTATCTTTGGCTGCCTCTTCCATATGGGCTGCAAAAATATGGCATCCCTTCCTAAAACTCTTTTTCAACTGCATAGTTGAAATTTCTCTAATAACTATAGCTCTTGGAATTACTTGAACCTTTCCTTGCTTCCCTTATTAATCAAGACAAGTGATTATCTTTTTGTAAAAATCTAGGACATCATGGTGTTTTTCTAACCAATCTATGTGTTGGAATACTGAGAGGGCGGGGGGGTGAATCAATATGAGCACTTTTACCACTTTTAACCACAATATATAAACTTCAATTTAATCAACAATATATAATCAGTGTATCATGAGCATATAAACATAAGCAGGATCACATCAACATCACATCAAGTACACAGTATAACATAATTTACGTGGAAACCCAAATGGGAGAAAACCATATAATGCTTTCTTATATATATCAAAGAATACATTCATTGGAAGAACCAACTTCCCAATTCTACAAATGTGACTGGAAATAGGCTATGACCCCTTGTTTACAGGATCCAAACTAAAGGAAGCTACAACTCCCTGAATTCTTTGGCTCCAACTAGAAAGAGGCTACAACCCCCTGATTCTCAGGTTCCAACATGAAGGAAGCTACAACTCCCCGAATTCTCTGGTTCCAACCAAAAGGAGATACAACCCCCTGATACTTAGTCTCCAACCTGGAGGAATCTCTAACTCTTTGATTCTCCAGATCCAATCGGAAGGAGGAGACAACCCCCTTTCCTTGCCCCATGTTGTCGCCCTGGAATATAATTGTAGACCAAACTATCACTACCACAATCACTGCCAGTGTCATCGCCACTGTCACATCAACCTATAATATGTCAACTTGTCATTGTCACTGTCAACCTGTCACTGTCACTATTACTCAATTGGATCATATACCAAGGACACCTCTAAATTAGATTTCCAACATCACCAACACATGTCTCTACCAAGTATGTACCAATATCACTAACATACCATCACAAGATATGTGTCTTAACCATGTACCACAACCTATACCACAAAAAGTGCATCAACCATGCACCAACAACTGTACCAAACATCGGTACCAAACTGTGCATCAACCATGCACCACAAACTGTATCATATGCCTCCACCATCAACCATGTACATCAACACCATACCAAGTACCAATCCTGTACCATAACATGTATCAACCATGTAGATCAACAATGTACATCAACACCTATACCATACCATGTACCAACAATGTATCTCAACCATATACCATATCACTCAATCATTCCATACACCAAGTACCATAGGATATATCAAGAAAGTACCATCAATGGTGTACCTCAACCAAGTACTAAATTCACCAAGAGATGTATCTCATACCTGGTTTTTCATATACCAAGTGTAATCCTTAACAATGTATCAATATCAATGAAAACCATACACCATGTTCCAATGCTTCAAGAGTATACTAAGAATAATCCTCAAGCATATGGCATCATCACCATGTAACCAAAACAAATACCAAGATACCAATATAGCCAAGATGTACTATGAATCAACCAAGATGTACCATACCAATATCACCAAGATGCACCATGCATTAACAAGACATGCCTCTCAAGCATGTACCATACCATCACCAAGAATAAGATATAATCACATAAGCATACATGTGACATGTAGCTTACCTGTTGTTCTGTAACATTGACCTGTAACTCTTCCACAAAATTCAGAATCCTGATACCAACATTCTCCTCAACTCTGTCTTGTCCTTCCAGGACAAAGACTATCTGTCACGCGAGGCCTCGCATGATGTTCCCTAGGAAACCTTCAAGGGTGCTTCATAGGACACCCTCAAGCTGACCTTCAAGGGCCTTCTCAATTAGGGTTTTACAGAAATTGTGGAACTCTTCAAATCTGAAATATTTTCTCTTTCCTCGCACTTTATCCACTGCCTCAGACTTACCGTTAGATTCACCAATAGACCAAAATACTAGACCATAGCATTATCAGAAGATAGATATTCAATGTAAGTGTGTGTATACAAATGAGAGACTCCTTGAGGTTTTTATATATTTTTTCATAGTAACCTCTTTCCTTAATCTTAGGTATTCTAGTACTTTCTTGTCACAACCACTTTACCCATTCTTAATTGACTTGTAACCAACTAGGGGCTTCTTATTCCTTCTTTGGGGATTTTAACTTCACAAGGCCATAAGTCCTCAACCATGATGAACCATGTGGCATACCACATATCACCAGAAATGACACGACAAGTAATATCCATATATGAGTGTCTTACCTACATTTACACTATCCTTCATGTCCAGATTCCTCAACCAACTTCGGGTCCCATAACCACACCTCTAGGGCATCATGTAGACTTCATCAAATTCACCCAAACATCTGCTAACATCAAGAAATCCATCAATGAAAACTAAATCACCATCAATAACAACCACATATATAGGGCTTCTGGACTTCTCCACAGGTTGACATCAATCTCCAAGGGTTGACATCAATGACAACCAACTTTCCAAACCAATTTCCCAACAATATCGCCCTTTGGAATTGATGGAAACACCAACATTGATGTCAACACTGATGGAAACACTCATGCTTCCCATGTGACCATTTCTCCTCATCAATTTTTCTCACTCTCCCCCTTCGAAATCAATGGCAAAGGGTCTCTCTCCTTGGGGTTTCTCCCCCTGTCTTCATGGTTTTTCTCTCTTTTTCCATGCCTTTTTTATTTCTCTTCACATGTTTCTCTCCTCATGTTACTTTTCCTGAAACTATACCTTCTCTGAACAATTCATCTCTGACTTCATGCGCTTAACTCTTACTCTTATGATCTTTCTCTTTAAGGATCACTCCCCCTATCACTATGTCTCCCCCTTTCTGTATGCTACTAATTTTCTTTTCTTGATTAATTTTCTTTTCTTGACTTCTCTACAAGATGTCATGTAGATCAATGCAGGGCTACCTGTAAGTGTTTTATTTCCTCTCTTCTAGTGCCTTCTAATTGTCCATTGGTGCTTCCTCTTGTAACTCTTTGATGTATATAAAAATAATTCATTCTTTATTTATTCATTCACTTCTCATGTTCATTTGACCATATTTTTAAATGATTTTCTTCTGATGATTTAGCTTCTACTAAGTGTTTCTCTTTCCCTATTATGTTGTTCTTTTTACTTCTTTCCTTTATGTGACCAACTGATTCCATTTGATTTCACTGATTCCAATTGTAGATGTAATTCTATGTATCTTTTGTAACCCATGTTATATGTACCTGCTAAGTATCCATCTATGTCCATATGTTGAAAAATATCCATAACTTTGTTACTAAACTATTCACAATGTTGAACCCATCTATCACTCTATAATTTTACTATCTGATTGCTCTGAATATGTCTCCGCAAACAATTCAAATTGATCGAAGGATGGTTCTATAATTCGTAGTAGCCACTGCACTGACTCCCCCTATTCAATATTTATATTTATTGGGAGTCTCAAGCCAGATGGCTCAGAAAAATACCCACTCTGATGTGGAATAATATTCCTCTTTGTCTATAGACTCATGATTTTTCGGAACTATGACTTCTTTCTTTCTTCATGTGAATTGATCTCACACTACAATTCCTAAAATTACAATCTCTTGGGTCTATTCTTTATTCACATGCTCTTATTTTCTTTCTCGCACTAATGCCAATTTTACGATCTCTAGACCTAATCTTTATTCCCTTGTTCTTATTGTTTCTCATTTCTTCTCCAAACCTTCCTATATCTTACACCTTCCTTTTTTCCTATACATTTTTCTTGATATTGTACTATTTCCAATCACGAGAGTATGAATTTTGGGTGTCCTTCATTCATCCGATCTTCCTTTACCTGTTCTTGTTTTCTTTTCCAAACTTTCTTATATATGATATCAATGTTCTCTTTCATAGAAGTATCCATCGTGCTTCTACAATTACGATCTATGTGTCCATAGTTATGGCATTTGTAACATTAATTATTATGTGGGGCCACATAATCATTTCTTGCTTGAACATTTATTCTATAAGCCCTGCAATATGAAACTTTATGTCCAAAGTTAGTACAATAAAACAATGACCATAAAAGAAATTTACATACCTAGGAGTGAATGATCTTCTTTGTGGTGTAGTCCTTCTGAATTCCTTCCTTGGCTGATCATGATCACAACTGAAGCTCCTTTGTGTCTTGAATGTGGAGGGTCTTCCTAAAGATGTATCTCTATCATTTTTCTTTGATTCTGGATTACCATGATTCCTTCCTTTGATTACTTCTGCATAAATCTTACTTTTTTCCTCATTCTTCTTTTGTGGAAACTTGGAGTGCTTCTCTTCAACATTTTCTATGGACGATGTGGATGTTTTTGTCTCTTCAACGTTCTTGTTGAGATTGATGATTTTGGCTCTCAATGTGACAACTTCTTCTTCAATATTATCAACCTCTTCTTATTTCTTCATCATCTGACTCTTCATGACTTATTCTATTCACTTTTCCTCTTCGAGTTGGATCTTCAAGGAGATGATTTCCTTTTTAAGTATTCTTTCTTCTTGACCAAATTCTTCTTCTAGTTGATTTAAGTCCTCAGTTATTTCTTTAAGATGATCTGTTAAAATTTTCTCTCTCTTCTCTGATTCCTTTATTTCATTTTTCCAAACAATGCTTCTCTTTCATTTCTTCCTTTCTTAGTGTTTCTATTTCATCTTCCAAATGCTACTTCTCTTCCATCTGAATTTTGTAAGCTTCTTCAATCCTTGTGGCTTCTTCTAGCTGACCTTTCAGTTTCACGATGACCTATTGGGCCTCTTCGAAACTTTATTGAGAATCTTCTTGAATAATTGTTCCTCAAGAGACTTGATCTTCTTCCTTTATTTTGTCAATTCTTCTAAATAACTTATTAACTCTGCTTCAAGGTATACTATGCCTTCTTCACAATATTCTTCTTCTAAATATGTCTGACATGATGAGCATCTTTATTCTTGTTCTGTACCTGCACTTTCTTTAATTTTCTCTGGATTTGTGGTAGAATGGGATTCCTTTGAGTATAAATTATGTAGCTTATCCCAAATTTCTTTGGCTAATGAACATTGTCCCACTTTTACTTTCACCGAATCAGGTAATCCTTCCATGATGAAATCCATTGCAATTTTGTTTTTTTCTTCAATTCTTTCTTAGTTGCAGTCTTTGGCTTCTTTGAACCTATGTATCATGTAATAAATGATTACCAAACATCATAGCCCTGTGCATGTAAACAAGTTTTCATTACGATGCTCCACATTTCATACTGCAGGCCATTTTGGCCATCGAACTGTGGTATTCCATTTCTATACAAACCATTTCTCTCCATGATATTCCTTCCAGTGGTTAAATTGTTTCCATGAAGGAACTAGATTTGACACCAATTGTTGGAATAATGAGAGGGAGGGGGGGGGGTGAATTAGTATGAGCACTTTTACCACTTTTAACCACAATCTATAAACTTCAATTTAATCAATAGTATATCATCAATATATCATCACTATATCATGAGCATATAAACATAATAAAAATCAAATCAAGTACACAATACACCAAAATTTACGTGGAAACCAAAATGGGAGAAAACTACAAAATGATTTCTTATATATATCAAAGAATACATTCATTGGAAGCACCAACTGCACAATTCTTCAGCTGCAATTGGAAGGAGGATACAAACCATTACTTATAGGCTCCACCCTAAAGGAAGCTACAACTCCCTGAATTCTTGGGCTCCATATATAAGGAGGCTACAACCCCATGATTCTTACGCTCCAACCTGAAGGAAGCTACAACCCCCTGAATTCCCTGGCTGCAACCAAAAGGAGGCTACAACCTCTTGATTCTCAAGCTCCAACTTGAAGGAATCTCCAAATCCCTGATTCTAAGGCTCCAAATGGAACGAGGATACAACCCCCTTTCCTTTCCCCATCCTTCCACCATGATATATAAGTGTAGACCAAACTATCACTATCACAATCACTGCCAGTGTCACTGCCACTGTCACATCAACCGATAACTTGTAAACATGTCACTGTCACCGATACTAAACCAAATCCTCTCACATGGATAATATACCAAGAAAATCTCTCAATTAGATGTCCAACATCACCAACAAATGCCTCTACAAAGCATGTACCAATATCACCAATATAACATCACAAGATATGTGTCTTAACCATGTACCACAACAAGTGCATCGACCATGCACCAACACATGTACCAAACATCTGTACCAAATTGTGCATCAACCATACACCACAATTTGTATCATATTCCTCATCCATCAACTGTGTAAACATTATACCAAGTACCAATAATGTACCATAACATGTATCAACCATTTACATCAACAATGTTCATCAACACCTATACCATACCATGTACCAACAATGTATCTAAACCATATACCATATCACTCAATCATGCCACACACCAAGTACCATAGGATATATCAATCAAGTACCTTCAATGGTGTACCTCAACAAAGTACTAACATCACCAAGAGATGTATCTCATACATGTGTTTTCATATACCAAGTGTAAATCTCAACAATGTATCAATATCAATGACAACCATACACCATTTTCCAATGCTTCAAGAGTATGCCAAGAATAAGCCTCAAGAATATGGCATCATCACCATGTGACCAAACCAAATACCAAGATACCAATACAACCAAGATGTACTATGCATCAACCAAGATGTACCATACCAATATCACCAAGATGTACCATGCATCAACAAGACATGCCTCTCAAGAATGTACCATACCATCATGAAGCACAAGATATAATCACATAAGCATACCTGTGACCTATAGCTGACCTATTGTACTGTAAAATTTACATGTAACTCTTCCATAGCCTTCAGTAGTCTGGTACAAAAATTCTCCCCAATTTTGTCTTGTCCTTTCAGGACAAATACTACCTGTCATACAGAGCCTCACATGACGTGCATTAGGAAACTTGCAAGGGTGCCTCGTGAGACACCCTCAAGCTGACCCGTGAGGGACTTCTTAATTAGGATTTTATAGAAACCATAACACTCTACATCTCTGAAATATTCGCTCTTTCCTCACACTTTCTCCGTTTCATCAGACTTTCCATCAGATTCACCAATAAACCAAAATACTAGACCATAATATTCTCACAAGATATATATTCAATGTAAGTGTGTGTATACAAATGAGAGACTCCTTGAGGAGTTTATATGATTTTTCATAGTAAAATATTTCCTTAATCTTAGGGCTTATAGAAGTTTCTTTTCACAACCACTTTACCCATTCTTAATTGAGTTGTAACCAACTAGGGTCTTCTTGACCATTCTTTGGGGCTTCTAACTTCACAAGGCCATAACTCCTCAACCGTGAGGAACCACGTGGTGTACTACATATCACAGGAAATGGCACGACAATGAATATCCATCTATGAGTGTCTTACTTACATTTACACTATCTTTCATGTCCATATTCCTTAACCAACTTTGGGTCTCATAACCACACCTCTGGGGCATCATCTAGACTTCATCAAATGCACCTAACACATATGATGACATCAACCACTCCATCAATGAAAAATAACTGACCGTCAATATCAACCACATCTCTAGGGCTTCCAGACTTCTCCAAGAGTTGACATCAATATCTAAGGGTTGACATCAATGAAAACCAACTTTCCAAACCAACAGTCCAACAATCTCCCCCTTTGGCATTGATGGAAACACCAAAATTTATGGCAACACTGATGGAAACACTCATTCTCCCCCTATGACCATTTCTCCTCATCAATGTTTCTCACTCTTCCCCTTTGAAATCAATGTAACAGGGTCTCTCTCCTTGGGGATACTCCCACTGTCTTCATGCTCTTTCTCTATTTTTCCAAGGATTTTCTCTTCCACTTCACATGTTTCTCTCCTCATGTTACTTTTCCTGAAAATATACAATCTTTGAACAATCCATATCTGACTTCATGCACTTGACTCTTACTATTTTGATCTTTCTCTTTAAGGATCACTCCCCCTGTTGGTATGTCTCCCCCTATCTGTATGCTACTTATCTTCTTTTCACAATTATTTTTCTTCCCTTTACTTCTCTGCAAGATATCATGTAGATCAATGTAGGGATACCTGTAAGTGTTTCCTTTCCTCTCTTCCAGTGCCTGCTAATTTTCCATTGATGCTTCCTCTTGTCACTATTTTATATATACAAAAAACATCCATTACTTGATTTCTTCATTCACTTGTCATGTTCATTTGACCATACTGTTCAATGATTTTGTTCTGACTATTCAACTTCTGTTGAGTATTTCTCCTTCCCTATTTCATTATGCCTTTTACTACTTTCCTTTCTGTGACCAACTAATTCCAACTAATTCCACTGATTTCAATTGTAGATTTACTTCTATGTATATTTTCTGACCCATGTTATATGTACCTACTAAGTATCCATCTCTTTCCATATGTTGCAAACTATCCATAACTTTGTTACTGAACTGTCCACAATACTGAACCCATCTATCACTTTGTACTTCTGCTATTTGAATACTCTGAATATATTTTTGCAAACACTTCAAACTGCTTGAAGGATGGTTCTTTGATCTATAGTAACC
>ML807042.1:203356-218098 GCA_009831015.1 Picea engelmannii | reverse complement strand
AAGCCGGATGGCTCAGAAAAATACCTGCTCCGATGTGGAATAATCTTCCTCTTCGTATGTAGACTCATCATTTTTCGGAACTCTCACTTATTTCTTTCTTCCCGTGAATTGATCTCCCACTACAATTCTTGAAAGTACAATCTCTTGGGCCTATTCTTTATTCACGTGCTCTTCTTTTCTTTCTCTCACTACTGCCAATTCTACAATCTCTAGGACTTGGTCTTTATTCACTCGTTCTTCTTGTTTCTCATTTCTTCTCCAAACCTTCCTATATCTGGAATATTCCTTTTTTCCTATATTTTTTTCTTGATCTCGTACTATTTCCAATCTTGAGAGTATGACTTATGGGTAACCTTCATTCATCTGATCTTCCTTTACATGTTCTTGTTTTCTTTTCCAAACTTTCTTATATCTGATATTAGTGTTATCTTTTATAGAAGTATCCATCATGCTTCTACAATCATGAGATATGTGTCCATAGTTATGACATTTGTAACATTCAATGTTATGTGCATCCAAATGATCATTTCTTGCTTGAACATTTCTTCCATAAGCCTTGCAATATACAAATTTATGTCCAAAGTTAGTACAATAAAAATAGTGACCATAAAAGAAATTTACATACCTGAGAGTGAATGATATTCTTTGTGATGTAGTCCTTCTGAATTCCTTCCTTGGCTGATCATGATCATGACTGAAGATCCTTTGTGGCTTGAATGTGGAGGGTCTTCCTAAAGCTCTATCTCTATCATTTTTCTTTGATTTTGGCTGACCACGATTCTTTCCTTTGAGTACTTCTGCATAACTCTTACTCTTTTCCTCATTCTTATTTTATGGAAACTTGGAGTGCTTCTCTTCAACATTTTCTATGGAAGATGTAGATGTTTTTGTTTCTTCAACTTTATTACTAATCTTGATTATTTTGGCTCTTAATATGACAACTTTTTCTTCAAGTTTCTAAACCTCTTCTTGTTTATTCATCATTTGACTCTTCATGACTTCTTTTGTTCACTTTTCTTATTCAAGTTGGATCTTCAAGGAGATGATTTCCTTTCCAAGTCTTCTTTATTCTTGACCAAATTCTACTTCAAGTTGATTTAATTCCCCAGTTCTTTCCTTAAGATGATCTGTCAAAATATTATCTCTCCTCTATGCTTCCTTTATTTTTGTTTCTAAACACTGCTTATCTTTCATTGTTTCCTTTCTTAGTGCTGCTATTTTGACTTCCAAACATTGCTTCTCTTCCATCTAACTTTTGTAAGTTTCTTCAATATTTCTAGCTTCTTCTAGCTGAGCTTTCAGTTTCATGATGACTTGTGGGGATTCTTCAGAACTTTATTGAGAATTATTCTTGACTAATTGTTCCTCAAGAGGCTTGATATTCTTCCTTTATTTTGTCAATTCGTCTAAAGCATTGATTAACTCTTCTTCAAGGTTTACTATGCCTTCTTTATAATATTCTTCTTCTGAATCTGTCTAACATGATGAACATATTTCTTCTTGTTTTGTACCTGCACTTTATTTAATTTTCTTTGGATTTTTGGTTGAATGGGATTCCTTTGAGTATAAATTATGTAGCTTAATCCAAATTTATTTGGCTGATGAACATTGCCCCACTTTGACTTTCACCGAATTAGGTAATCCTTCCATGATGAAATACAATGCAATTTTGTTGTTCTTTTTCAATTATTTATTAGTTGCAGTCTTTGGCTTCTTTGAAATGGTGTATCTAGTAGAAATTGAGTACAACAAATCATATCATATCCCTGTGCCTGTAAAAAAGTTTTAGTTTTGATGCTCCCCATCTCATACTGCAGGCCATTCTGACCATCAAACTGTGGTTTTCCATTTCTATACAAACTGTTTCTCTCCATGATTTTCCTTCCGATGGTTAAACCATTTCTTTGAAGGAACCAACTCTAATACCAAATGTTGGAATATTGAGGGGGGGGGGGTGAATTAGTATGAGAACTTTTACAACTTTTAACCATAATATATAAACTTCAATTTAATCAATAGTATATCATCAGTATAACATTAATGTATCACAAACATATAAACATAAGAAACATCACATAAACATCATATCAAGTACACAATACACCATAATTTACGTGGAAACCCAAACGACAAAACCTAAGGAATTCTTTCTTATACATATCAAAGAATACATTCATTGGAAGAACCAAATTCCCAATTCTCTAGATGCAACTGGAAGGAGGATACCACCCCCTATTTATAGGCTCCAACCTGAAGGAATCTAAAACTCCCTGAATTCTTTGAATCCAACCAAAAGGAGGCTACAAACCCCTAATTCTTAGGCTCCAACATGAAGGAAGATACAACTCTCTGAATTCTCTGGCTCCAACTAGAAGGAGGCTACAACCCCATGATTCTTAGGCTCAAACCTAAAGGAATCTCCAAATACCTGATTCTTAGGCTCCAACCGGAAGGAGGCTACAACCCCCTTTCCTTGCCTCGTATTTCTACCCTGAAATATAAGTGTAGACCAAACTATCACTACCACAATAACTGCCACTTTCACATAAAACTATAACCTATCAACCTATCACTGTCACTGTATCTATCAACCTATCATTGTCACCGATACTCAACCGGATCCTCTCACATGGATCATATACAAAGGAAACCTCTCAATTAGATGTCCAACATCACCAACACATGCCTCTACCAATCATGTACCAATATCACCAACATACCATCACAAGATATGTGTCTTTACAATGCACCACAACCTGTACCACAACAAGTGCATCAACCATGCACCAACACCTATACCAAACCATGCATCAACAATTCACTACAACCTATATCATATGCCTCAACCATCAACCATGTACATCAAGACTTGTACCATACCATGTACCAACAATGTATCTCAACCATATACCATATCACTCAATCATGCCATACACCTAGTACCATAGGATATATCAAGTAAGTACCATCAATGGTGTACCTCAACCAAGTACTAACATCACCAATAGATGTATCTCATAATGTGTTTTCATATACCAAGTGTAATCCTCAACAATGTATCAATACCAATGACAACCATACACCATGTGCCAATGCTTCAAGAGTATAGAAAGAATAAGTCTCAAGCATATGGTATCATCACCATGTAACCAAACCAAATACCAAGATACCAATACAACCAATATGTACTATGCATCAACCAATATGTACCATATCAATACAACTGAGATGTACCATGCATCAACAAGATATGCCTCTCAAGCATGTGTCGTACCATCATCAAGAATAAGATATAATCACATAAGCATACCTATGACCTGTAACTGACTTGTTGTACTGTAACAATGACCTATAACTCTTCCACAACCTTCAACAACCTGGTACCAACATTCTTCACAATTCTGTCTTGTCCTCGTAGGACATATACTACATGTCACATGGGGCCTCGTGTGATGTTCCATAGGCAACCCGTGGGGTGCCTCACGGGACACCCTCAAGCTGACCTGTGAGGGCCTACTCAATTAGGTTTTTATATAAACCCTATCACTCTATAGATATGAAATCTTCACTCTTTCCTAGCACTTTATCCACTACCTCATACTTGTCGTCAGATTCACCAACAGACCAAAATACTAGACCATAACATTCTCACAAGATAGATATTCAATGTAAGTGTGTGTATACAAATGAGAGACTCCTTGAGGTTTTTATATACTTTTTTTATAGTAACCTCTTTCTTTAATATTAGGGATTCTATTAATTTCTTTTCACAACCACTTTACCCATTCTTAATTGACTTGTAACCAACTAGGGGCTTCTTGACCATTCTTTGGGGATTCTAACTTAGCAATGCCATAACTTGTCAACTGTAAGGAACCATGTGGCCTACCAAATATCACCGGAAATGACACAACAAGGTTTATCCATCTATGAGTGTGTTACCTGCATTTACATTTTCCTTAATGTCCATATTCCTCAACCAACTTTGGGTCCCATAACCACACCTTCAGGGTTTCATGTAGAACTCATCAAATGCACCCAACACATCTGCTGACATCAACCACTTCATCGATGAAAACTAACTCACCATCAATATCAACCACATCTCTATGGCTTTCAAACTTCTCCAAGGGGTTGACATCAATGATAACCAACTGTCTAAACCAAATTTCCAACACCATTCCAATTATAAATTCATATGAACCTAATGGAATTATGTTCACATCTACATTTTTGTTGAGTGCATTCATTTCTATTGGACAATATTTAACCAACTCATTGATTTTCCCCTTATCCCCTATGGAAAACTTAACTAACCAAGATTTCTTATGTTTACTCCTTTGCAAATGAAATATTTCAACGATGTTAGAGTTTATGTAACTATGGCTAGCTCCATAAAAAATTAAATTTCTATGGGATGGTTATCAATCTTACATTCCACTTCATTCATGGGAGATTGATATTATGCTTACTTGTTTTCCAAGGATACATAAATCCTTGGCATATTTCTTCCCATATCTTCCATTGTTTCAACCTCCTGAATGTTTTGGAAATCCCTAATTATTTCTCCTTTGTGAAGGAAGTCCCTATATAAGTGATTTCCCTCACATCCCTAACATTGTATAAGTTATTTCCTTGGCCTTTTCCCAAATGAATTTGAAGCCTTGTGCTCATTTTGGGATGATTGACCTTGTCAATTTTCTTAGGAGATTTTATTGAAAAGGGGTGGCTTAAAATATTTCTTCCTTTGATCCTTTTTACCCTTCATCTTGTCATTCCAAGATTTTTGGAAAATTATCCTTCCTCTGCTCTGCTCATAAAGATGCTTTTCTCTCCTGATGGCTTCCTCCAAAGTCTTGGGGTTATCATATTGTATCTTGTTACTATAGAAAGAGGGTAATCCACTTAGAAACCTTTGGATTTTGAATTTCTCATCCTTTATGAAGTCCTCGTAATTCAATTCAAACAACCTCTTCTCTTATTCATAACATGATTACCAATTTGATTTCAAAGAATTCTTTCATATTCCTTTCATAATAATGATAAGAAAAATATTCCTCTTGGAAATATACTTTGCACTGCCTCCATGAGATCCTTTTCTCACCAAGGTGCTTGACTTGCTTAAGTTGATCCCACCACATGGATGCTTTCCCTTGCAAGTGTTAGATTGCAATTATAGCTTTTACCCATGAGGGGTAATCATGCAACTAGAAATATTTATTCATTTCCAATAGCCAGGTCTCTTCCTCTTCTTCTTCCCTGTTCTCACCATTGAAATTTGGTGGCTTGTTTTCTGAGTTCACCTTTCAAGATGTCTGCCTCAAGCCTTATTCTCTACTTCCTAACATGAGACACACTTGGGCTGCTCCCTGGCCCTAAAATTTCATGAGTTATTCTAGTGGATTTTCTTGTATAATGGTAGTTCCTGCTCATGCTTCTTAACTTCCTATCATTCCCATGATCACCCCTTTTGCTATGGGATCTATATGTTGTCACTTGTCTAGCACTATATTCATGCTTAGTGCCAGAGTCCTTGTTAACTTTCTTATGCAACATATTCAAGCTCTAAAGTATCTCTTCCTAGTCCTTGATAATCATTTCATTGTATCATCTATAGCTATGCAATTCTCTAAGCAGGCTTCTCATAGTTTCAGGCTCATACCTACCTATTCTTTCATTACATTATGTCTCAGAATTCCCCATGATGGCATGCAGACCTATGACCTCTTCCTCATGGATGTAAGAGCCTTGAGCATATTACATAACTCCATTCCTCATATAAGAACCAAAGTTTCTTTCATGTGCCTCTAATTTTTCAAGAAATGTGCATGTAATAATTATTGTTAGAACATACACAACACAAAACATTTCATCAATTAGAATACAAGTTGTTACTCATATAAATTTATGACTAACATAATGCACCAATTCAAAATATTATTCCTTAGATGCATTCTTATCTTAAAACAATTTCCAAAAACTGCACTCATGCCTCATTCTAAGTTTTGAGTGAAAAGTTACAACATTTACAAGTTGCAATTTCCACTCATTTACTACTACATAAATCTCTTTATTACTTTTTGAGAAAAATTTAGTACCCAATTTAAAATTATAGGTGGGCATGTGTCTTATCCTCCTTAATATATTTCTAGTGACTATTCGTTTTCTCAAATATGAGCTTTGAGTGGCAAGTTATGGTTCAGAGACATTTTGACTATTTCCCCCAATTTATCCATGTATGCTACATGTGTCTTCTTTCTCTTTCTGCACATTTTCACATACCCAAATTTTGAATCTGGCTCAATGGATATATTCTATGGTTAATAATATTTCCAGATAATTATCTTGTGTCCCAACCATACTTCCGAGGAAGGAGTTATGCCCTATGGAAGTAAACTGGTGCCAACATTTTACCTTAACGGTTTCAGCCTTTCTCATACAAGCTCTGATTTGCACCCAAAGGAGCTCATTGGATAGATCTGTCCACACTATTTTATTTGAGATACAAAGTCAAAGTGTATTGTGGTACACTCTTTTCTTATGGTCTTTTATTTCCTAAAAATTTCGTTTAGGGTCTCAAAAATTCCCTGCAAATTCATGACCTTCAAAATCCCCCAAAAATGGTTGAAAATGACTATTTTACTATTGTAACAACCTTTTAAATCTGATCCGTCAGTCTCAAATTGGGTGAAATATGATCCATTGATTCTCTAATCCTTTCCAAACCCCATGAATCAATTTACACCATTGATTGACAACTTAAGACAATCTGAACCATTGATCTGAGATCCATCAACAATCGGTCGATTGGAAATTCTCTTCGAAAAACCAAACTTTCTCATGAATCTACTCGATGCTCAATCATCGACCATTGGAAATTTCAATTTATATTGGAAACCACTTGAAACAAATATTTGAATCAGTTAACTCGACTCTCGGTCATCGATCGTTGATAATTCCATTTTGATGAATGAAACACCTTATCGATTCGACCGACTAGACCATCGATCATTGGCGATTTCGGGGCTGACATGGCAACTGTTGATGTTTCCTGACATGTGGATACTGATGTGGAATGAAACATACTATTGAGGTATCAACTTGGATGACATATCATGACACATGGATGTTGACATGGCATGGTACATCCTCCTCCTCTTTTCTTCATCGACCATTGAAACATTTTGTTGGATGAGCCGAACACCTCACCGAATCAGTTGACACCCAACCATCGACCATCGATGCTTTCTCTTTCTCTATAAATACACTTCGGTGAATTGACCGAAACATGAATATCGATCATTGGTGATTTCCATTAGCAATTAAAACACCTTTCCAATTCTTCTGAACCAACCATCATTCATAGACAAATTCTCTTGGCCAACTCCAACACTTACAAATTTTTGACCAGAACTCGAATGCATTTGAACTATCGATCTCCCATTCAAAAATGGTATCATTTGTTGATATATCAAAATTATTCCAACTTCATGGTCATCCAATCATCGACCATTAACCATCGTATTTTTTCTTTTGGTCGATCGAAACTTTCATCAAACTCATCGATCTGACTATCGGTTGTCGACAATCTCTCTTGGAAAATTTCCAACACTTAGAAATTTCAACCAAATCATCGAGGAATATAGGTTGTTGATCTCCAAGATAAGGTGATATTGACCTTCGATCAACTCTAACCTTCCAAAATATTAAATATATCTATACCATCAATTAGTTTCATTTTCCCAAATGCTGAAAAATGAATCTGGGCCGTTGATCTGCGAGATATTGGAAACCTTTGAAATCCTTATAATTTTTCAATTTATCACAATTATTTTGCGTCATTTATATCAAGATCATATGTGATCTCAACCATCGATTCATTGAAATTTGTCCAGTGCTATAAAAATCATTAAAATGTGAAATTCGACCTTCCAAGTCAAATTTATCTCTCCAACTCTACAAATTCATGCCATTAAACCTCTAAGATAGTTCTGAGTCATTTAAACTTGAAATTTGCTCATGAATTTGTGGATTTCTCTCTAATTTTTCACCATTTTTACCCAAATTTGCATAGACCAAAATATGTAATAGCGAATTTCACTATCTCGCTTTGGTTCTTGTCCCATACAAGCTCAGTGTTTGCACCAAAGGATTTGATACCATAATGTATTGTCTCACAACCTAGCTGAGGTCCATTAAGTGCGAAAAAACTTATAGAAACTAACATTTTTTCTATCCAATTAATTTCCTGTAGCTTCCAGCTACAAATTACAACCATATTTATCTATGGTATGATACCATTAAATTGATGGATTTACAACATTCTAACATAACATGAATGCAACTAATAACTCACACAACAACATGTAAAATTGTTCTCATTTTAAGAGTAAAAACACAACAACTAAACACATAATATAACACAACAACAAGATAATACACTTATCTTTTAATTCAGTCGTGCAACCATCTTCTTGAGTTGGATGTTCCAGTTTCCACCCAACCATAGACTTGTTGTTCCAACTCAACATAAATTCACCCCCAAGCTAAGGCTAGTAATACACAAAAGAGACTGGTCTCTGATTTTACACTCATAACTCATAAATCCCACAACCCACTGATATTATCCTCCAACTATATTCCTCTCAACCTGCCCAACCCAAGGAATGTACCCCTTCAGTGTTCTCAGTCCCTTGGGAATCCCATTCATTTATCAGGGTCTCTCTACCATAGATAACCAGGAATATCTTTGCTAGGAACTCAAGGGAACTCAGGGCCAAGAAAACTACTAGAAAACAACATCAAAACTTGTTGTTACAGTGGAACTCACACATGAGTTCACTCTTTAGGCCTGACAACCTATCTCTTCAGTATTCAACTCTAAATACACTCCAAAATACTCTAGAATTCTCCCTCCATTGTTGTTCTATCTCCAATCTTTCCTTTCTTCTCTCTACTTGTTGCTCATGCTGAAAACTTGACTGTCCAAAATATACTATAACTTCCCATATGGATTTCTCCCCTTTGGATTGCTTTCTTGACTCACATGTTTCCCCAAGCTAATTTTACTTAGTCGCCATCCTCCCAATAACTATGGGATGTGACTTGTCACACCCACCCTCTTACATGCATTCAATGATTCTCTCTGGGGACACTCAATCAGAAAATAGAGTTTAATACATAATGGTAATGAAATTCAGGAATGTGGGTTGAATTAATAGAAATGGGTATTTACCCCTTAGAAACATATTAAATGTTCTCCTAGACCCTCCCCTCTCTTGTGGATTAATTCAGTTCCCATCTATGTCCATATCCCCCAACAACTGACATCACATTTTATTTATTAAAACTTAGAAACCCATTTCACATATACATTGCTTGGTCGTAGCCACATATTATATATAAATCAAGCATTAATTTTACTGGAAATTATAGCGGGGATGTTACAAGCATAGTAGCTACAACATTCATGGAAACATTTCAAAATATACATGGAGTCCCCAAGATTATTGTAAGTGATAGATATCCAATTCACTAGAAATTTTTGGACTGAATTATTTTCTTGTTTGGGTACTCAATTGGCTCATAGCTCATCTTAAATCCTTAATCTGATGGGAAAATTGAGATTGTGAATAAATGTCTAGAAGGATATCTTTGTTTTTTTTCATTTGATAAACATACACAATTGGTCAAGTGGTTTCCCTTGGAAGAATGGTGTTACAACACATCCTTCAATACTTCATAAAAAAAGTCCCCATTTTTGACACATTATGGATATCATCCTCCATCCATCACACTTCCATTGAAAGGGACCACAAAGTTTGAGGCAGTGGAGGACCACATAGGGAACCAAAAAGAGGTTGTCAAAATATTGAATGGAAACTTGGTTATGGCACAAAATAGGATGAAATGATAAGCAGATCAACATCGGCATGAAAGGGAAGTTGAAGCGGGGGATTGGGTATTTTTTAGGATACAACCATATAAACAGATGTTCCTCAAGAAACAAAAGAAGGACAATAAATTAGCACCCAAATATTATGGCCCCTATAAGGTCTTGAAAAGCATTGGAAGTATGGATTACAAATTGGATGTTCTTCCATCTTCACCTGTACATCTAATCTTCCATGTTTCTTTCTTAGATAAGGTAATCAGTAACAAGATCCTATTCCAAACTATTTTGACAAAGAATAATGAAGAATGGAAAATCATACTAAAACCATAAAAAATCCTTGAAACAAGGATTAAGTGCCTACAAAATCAAGCAATTACTGAGTACGTCATCAAATGGAAGAACCTACTAGTGGAAGAGGAAACATAGGAAGATGAGTTCTTCATGCAAAAACACCTGTAGTTATTCAAGTGTTGAGGAAAACAATTGTTTGAAGGGGAGGGGCATGTTAATCCCTATACAAATATTCATGTTATATATAAAACCCATTATTAATCCCTAGATATTGAATTACTACATTTATAGTGTTATATTAGTAGGTCGGAAAAAACCCTTAATGGTGCCCTTTATCTCACACACACACACACACACACACACACACACACACACACACACACACACACACACACACACACACACACACCAAGGAGACCTAGTCTTAGGATCATCTTATTAAATATCATATTGTATTATGAATTGGATATATTGTATAAGGAGGTTTCCCCCTCTAAGTGGATTGCATTCATTAACTTTTTATCATTTTTACGGCTTTGGATCATAAAAATATTTCATAAATTATAAAAATAAAAGATTAACAAAGGAAAGTGGGAAAAGGATGAGTACTAAATGGAAGAATTGAGAAAAAAATATGTGAATGTGGATAAAAATATAAAAACATATAATATAGGTGAATTACTATTGGGAAACGTTTCGGGAACTGCACAGGAATGCACACAGAAGAAGGAAAGCAGTTAATGCATTTTTAGGATCAATGCGTACGAAGGAAGGAAGTCCGTTAGAAGTAGTTACTCATTTTGGTCCTTTGTAACAGGATAATGCCCAATGTAAATGTATAAATATGTAAGGGTTTTAGATAGAAAGTAGAGTTGGAGAGTATATGAGTTGAGATCTGAGTGTGCACTAAATGCGTGAAAAATAAGGGAATTTTGGGTATAATTATGATATCATGTATGAGTGCAGTTCACACATTTTGTAAGGGATGATTTTGAATAATATAATAAGAAGATATCCTTTGTGGATGTATCCCATCTTGGGTGAAACACATTAAATATGGTGTCTCTATGTTATGTTATTCTATGATGTGTTTGGTTAATGTTCAGTTTATTACCCGCACATAATGTATGAATGGTTAATGTGAATATGTTATTTGTTATGATGGTTTTGCGCACATGGTGTAAGATATAATGAATGAATGTTGAGGATAATGGTTTTGATGAATGCCTCCCATCCCTTCATGACTACAGAAACCTGGTTCCTATAGTCCCCATAGATACCTCGGGTTAGACTTCACTTGCTTGTGGGTGATGCTGAAAGGGCCAGTATCTTAGGGTTTTGTTGGTGAATTAATGTTGAACCTTAGGTATTCCCAGTGCATGCCAACAAATGGTTCTGTTTTCAGTACCGAGATATGCAACTAAGGTGAATGTGGAGGCTAAATAAGGAAGATATTAGACAATGGTTGGAGATAAAGGAGAAATATTTTTCTAGAGATCATAATAAGAACCCGTAGATCAACTCAAAGCAATGGTTGTAGAGCTATGTATTCACATATTTACATGAGTTTTACTTTGTTAATTTCCTGAATATTTTGGATGAGTGGTTACAGAGGTTAGCTAAAAAGAACGAAACATTCTGCATTGTTGTTCTAAGGAATTGGAACCCTGAGTTGATTAATCAAGTGAATATTATAAGTAATCATATATCATGTGCAATTGATTTTTGGATGACTAGTATATTGGGGGGTTATATTACTGAGTTCACTATAGATTGTAGCCAATCATATAGTTTTCCTTAAAGAGAGTTATTTAAAGGTCTGCGTGGAAGATACTTGAAATCATTGCCTACTTGGATTAAGATGCTATTGTGTGATGAGGGGGTTATTAAGATGGAATTTGATTTCCCTAGTAGCTAGGCTCCTTCATGCACATGGGGGGACTGAGGGATGATCAATGGATGGTGTGAGTGTATGAAGAAGAGGGATGGAGGAAAGAATGAATAAAAAATGGATGGAATGAGAATTATGAGAGAATGATAATGTGTGATAGAGGAATATATTGGAGTATTTTGCAGTGGAAAATGATTTTAGCACAGTAGGAAGAAGACTGTGGCTGAGAGAGAAGAGAAACATAGTGAAGTTGAAGAAAGAGACACCAGTGTAGTACTCGAGATAAAAGGTATACCACGCACTGAGGAAAAATAAAAGGATCATCAACTTAGTTCAGTAAAAGAAGATCCATTACATCCCACTCAGGCCAGACTCTACATCGAACCCATGACTCCATGTGTGTCTCCAAGAACTGAGGTAATATCTGAAATTTTGTTGCTTGTAGTTAGTGATGGAAGTAAAGGTAGTTAGAGTAATGGAAGTAGTATGCCAAGTCAAAATCAATTAGTGTAACCAGGGAAGAATATTGCGTAGTACATGATGGCGGGAGTAGATTCCATTTTGAGGATGTCTATTTTCCATGGAACAGGTTCAAAAGATCCAAAACAACACTTATTTGTATGTGAAGCAATATGGATAGTTAAGAATGTCTAGGATGATGATGCAAATATCATGTTGTTGGCGATGACATTTAGAGACCACGCGTTACTATGGTATATGAAGTATCATTCTACTTCATCTATGGGACAAGATAGAACTTTGGAAGATATCGGACAAGCCTTGTTAAAAGAATTTTAGAAATTGAAGTCTGAGTCGTAGTGTATTAAATAACTGAAAGAGATTATGCAATTGCAAAATGAATCATTGTGGGATTTTGATCAAATATTCAAGGTATTGAAGGATCGATTGACCTTCCATAGAGATTATGCAATTGCAAAATGAATCATTGTGGGATTTTGATCAAAGATTCAAGGTATTGAAGGATCGATTGACCTTCCATATTCTAGATGACCAACATAGGGAATGGTTCATTATGGGATTGTTACCTCATATATCATGCCCTTTGATGCAACAAAAGATTACATCACAGTATGAAGCGCTAGAAATCGCCATGAAGTTGGAAGCATCCCCTCTAAGAGAAAATGGTGCAGGGATGGCTTAGGTTTAGTTGAAGTTAGTAGCATTGACCATTCATTTATAGGAGCTTGCAAAAGGGAAAGAAAGGTGCAAATAAGTATGGTTTACTACATGTAGAACATAAGGGAATCATAAGAATGAGATTCCAAATTTTAGAGAATATCTATCTATAGGAGCTCTGAACCCTTAGGCACCAGGAGGAGGAATATATTATGAGATATGTAGAATGATGGGACATCACCTGACTGCTTTCCCATTGATGTAGAAGTACCATATCACTGCCAAGAACTTATTTTTTAATTTTTTTAAGTCAGTAGGACATGATGAAAAGGAATGTCACACATTTGATCTTATGAGAGAATGCACCGCAGATGCATACATAGTTCAATGGGAAGAAGGACCAGAAGGAAGGGTACTAGAGTATGATACTCCGAGAGGCTAAAATAAAGGAGGAAGAGAAGGATTCGAGAGAGGAAGAGGACCAATTATATTTTATAACTTTAACCATCCTGGGAATTTGGCACGAGATTGTATGAATCCCTACACGACATGTACATACTGTAGATAGTTGGATCATGCGACAAAATATTGTCTACAACTGATTGCAAAGTGGAATGAAAATAGGAACCAAAATTTTCAGATGATAGCAACAAAAGAGTGTGACGATCGACTAAGAGTAGTGGGAGTTACACGAAGGAGCGAGAACATGAGGTGATGCAACATACCAAGGAATTCAGACTAAGTAGTGGGTCTGAAAAGTAGAAGAACCTCTTTCGAAATTTGATCCTCGAAGAGAAAGAGACAGATACAAGAAATAAAGAAAGGAGTTGTTAGAAACAAAATGGATAACATCGAATTCACAACATGTGTATGATAGGCCACCAGTGTATGACATCCCTCCAACCTATGACCATTCGATGATAGAAATGATATTTGAGAAGGTAAGTACTTTGAAAATCTTCTTAAAGAGTTGTTTATAATTAATGAAGGATGAAACTACATTGAACACAATGTGTGGGATGATTGATCAATTGATGTAGGAGCATCTCTCCACCTCAACACAGGATAATTGATTAACACGCGTGGTGCACATTCAAGGAAGGGAGAGGTGCCATCCTCTCATTTTTCCTTCAAGAATATAAAGCATGATCAAGGCAATTAATGCCGACAGGTTGGAAGAGCCAAGTTGTGCCTTCGCACAAGCTAGAGATAAGGTTGCTGATAAGTGGTTGATGGTAGGAGGGATCCACATCCAACTCAGATCAGATTTCCATCATTGTAATTTTCCCATTATACATGCATTTTGAATGGTGATTAGACACCACTAGCTTAGCTTGGAGGGAAGCTCGTCGAGCCCCTCTTGTATAAACTCTTGTATTATTTCCATTAGAGAAGGCATAAGAGATAGGGAGAGAAACACAAAGAGTCGAGACTCAGTTGTAGCTCAGACTCACATATTGTAATGAACATCCTACCATTAATAGAAACCGACATATATATATATATATATATATATATATATATATAT
>ML807042.1:178467-199724 GCA_009831015.1 Picea engelmannii | reverse complement strand
GTTGGAAGAGACAAACTTTGTACAGGAAACCTATGTCGTCCAAGAAGGAAACACGGCATAAAGGCTCAAGTCCACAACGGAAGAAGGAGAAGGTTAAGCAAGTCTGGATGCCAAAAGCTCATTGTACGTTTTGCAGCAAGAGTGGACATCAAAAGGTTAGTTGTTGGAAGCTTAATCCAGAGCTTTGTCCCAGGAAGGACAAAAGGATTTTGCATGTACCCACGAAGGAGGAAGGATTACCGGCGAAGCAAGGCGAACACCATGAAGGAAAGAAAGCAGTCACTTGGTTCTGCCAGAAGTGGATGTCTCAACTTCATTGTGTTTTGCTTCCCCTGATGTAATCATCTTTCAGAGACAAAGAGCAAGCCGAGTGGCCTATCCCGAGCTTGTCGAGTGGTCAGTAACCTTTTGGGGACCAAAAGGTCTTATTGTTGGGAGGTGTGATCCGAAATCGAATTTAGAGGCTTGTCAGGGCATGAAAAATGCTCAAAAATGAAAGTGCTCAGAATCCGACGAAACCAACACCATTGCGTTCAACTCGTCTTCCTGATTCCGGTGGTATAATGTTTTTTGTCAAACGGAGTCCGTATGGAGAAGATATCGCATTCTGTCCGTCGAGCCAAACAGGCAAAATTTTGGGATGCTGACTGTACCTGTCCGTACAGTCCGTACAGGACACGTGTCAGTCCGTACGGGGACACATGGAAGGTCCATACGCTGACACATGGCAGATTCCGTACAGGACATTTGGCGACTCCAGAGCGTGACACGTGTCAGGATGATTTGGCATTTTCGGCGCGCAGTTGGACCAATCCCGAAGTGACACGTGTCACCACTGGAAGGGTGACACGTGGCAGGGGTGACGTCAGCAGATGACGTGGCAGGATGACAGAGCATACGGTAGGGCTGACGCAGCAGGTCGACGTGGCAGTACGGTGCTGACGTGGCACGGATGATTGGATCGTACGGTGGTTGACGTGGCACGGATGAATGGATCGTACGGCGATTGACGTGGCGGATGACGTGGCAGTACGGCAGATGACACGTGGATGGCACGTGGACCAATCATCAGATGACGCGTGTCAATATTTGGTTGGTTGGTAAGGTGCCACGTCGCCCAATCAGGGGTTGCCACATGGCACCATTTGATTGGCTAATTGGTTTTGGTTATGCAAAATTTTGTTAACAGCTCAGACCGGATTCGAACTCATGACCTCCCATTTTGGCAGAGTTTTCGCAAAGTCCGTCGGGAAAACAGGCCACACGGTGGTTCTTACTATTGGAACGGTCGAAATATTATTTAAATTAGTTTAAAGGTTTGGCCGGCGGGAAAAAGGGCCGGGGATTAGCCCCAGCCCTCGGCGCAAACACCGTGCAACGTGACCACCCTTTGACGTGACCGGGAGCACGACATATTTTGGCGCGAGTTTGTTATAACCATTGGCGCGGAGTTTTTGGCCCGTGGATATGTTACACCAGCCATACGACTGGGGCGCGGGGTTATTGCTATGTGCGCGGGCAGTTAAACTTTTAACCCACGGTTATGTTAATATAACCGTTACCAAACAACGCGGGAATTATATTAAACCACGACCATATGCCACAGGCCACATGACTGCGTGTTAATGGAGTTTGGGGCCAGCGCTAGCCCTTTGGGCTAAGCACTTGGCCATATTAAAAAGCACATGACCACATAAAGGGGTGCGCGTGCCAGCGAAGGGGGCTAGCACCCAAATTTAACTATATTATGGTTGCCAAGTGGGTTTTATAACCACTTTTATTAATTAAATGTAATTTAACCCATTGTTAATGATAATTGGGAGTTATTGGGCTTTTTTAGAGCCTAATTTTTGGGAGGAAGTTGGAGATGGATAACCAACTTCCCCATTATTTAACCAAGGCCATTTTGAGTCCATGGGACAACTTTTGGATGGTTTTGGAGAGCAGAGATGCTGAGGCAAAGCCAAGTCAAAGCCAGTTTGAGGCAGGGAAGCTGTTGAGGAGGAGATGCTGTCGGACGATTTTTGAGAGCTCGGGACATCCGATTCAAGTGTCGTTTTTTGTGCATGGTTCCAGAGATCTGGGAGAACAAGACCAGATCAGTCTTGAGACCATTTGACATTGTAAAGATGTACTATTAATCTTTCAAACAGAAATAAAGAAGCCTCCCCCACAAGAGAAAAGGCCCGGAGACGTAGGCAAAGTTGCCGAACTCCGTTATCAACCTCTGTGCATTATGGTTTGCTGTTTTTTATTGTTTTTTCAGATCTGAAGATATGTTAATGGCTGTATAATTCATTTCTTTTCTCGCTCTTTCGTTAAGTTTCCCAATGGTCAATTAATGCATGCGAATAAAACTCAACCATAAGTCATTTCGAAAAATCCTGACGGATCAACCATGAAATCATCCATCACTGGGAGGAGACAGATGGCAGAAGGTCAAGAGATTCGGGAGCGTGAGGGTCAGGAGGTTTTCCAAGAGAAAACAAATATCTTCGTGAAGTCGCAAAGAGAGGTTTGAATCCAGACCGTTGGAGCTGGAGGGGATGCGTGGAAGCAATCTGCATGAGTTGAAGGAGTAGTACCCTGAGAGATATCGGAGGAGAATGTTGAGAGAATACCTAAAGAGCTAGGAGTCAAACAAATCCTAGGCATCCATTGGGAAAGGACACATGGAGTTGGATCGACACTTCGCTAATTCTCAAATTGGGAAAGATAGAGATAAGAGAAGTGAGAACTCCCAAAGGACAAAGTCACAGAGTAGATCATAGTCGTTGGCCGTGATGATAACATGGACTATGGATTTGGTCCTGGAGAATTCACCGGTTCAGGAATTGGTAAAATTGGAGCAAGAAGCTCACGAAATCCCTGAATCACGGAGTCGCGAAAGGAGTTGGCCCATGGTCGTAGCCGTGGACACATGCAAGGAAGGGGCCTAGCCTAGAGAGATAGTGTTTGATGGCGTTAAGATTTGAACAACGCTAAGGAGAGGGCCTGTAGGTGCCACACAACCTGTGCCAAAAAGGTGGAAGGGCCTGTGCCAAGTTAAATTGGTTCCCATCAGGAGCTAGATAAGCCAATTCGACTCAATGACTTGAATGATCCTAGACTGGGAGGTTGAAAAGCCTGCCCTTTGGAGAAAAGGGGGGGGGTTTGCACCAGAGTGGTATCATAGCTTGAATTCTTCTGTAGACAACGGGTGAAGGGAGACATAGTGTGATACTCTGTGGAACTATTGCAAGGTGTGCAGTAGATGGTTACCATCCAGGTGGGTTGTAGGTAAATAAATATGGTCGTTGGAAGTCATGAGAACAGTTGAAGATAATTCTTCTCGTAGAAGAGAAACATGGAGATGGACAAGGAGCTCATTGAAATTTGAGCAGAGATGGAGACACTAGCATTCAATATGCAACAGGAGGAAAAGGTGCACTGGAGGTACGATTGGTGTTTGGAAAGGAAAACCAAGTGGCATGTTCATAAGTTGTTGGCCAAGAGGCAACAACAAATGTTAAAAAGGTGGTTGAGGCATGCTGAAAACCTCAGTGATAAGGGGAAGATATTTGGCATAGGTCTTGTAGAATGCCAGGTGGGAAACGAAAAGGGATCAATTGATCTCATAAATGGCCAGGACGAAAGAGGGGACATACCAATTTTCCAAGTCGATAAGGGAGAAGAGATGAGATAAAATGAGAGTTCATGTCAGCAAGGGGTGTTGATAGATGGAGAGGAGGTGGGAAAAAGGTCTCATCCATATGGAGATTCATGTGGAGCTGCAAGCCATGTGAATGAAGATGATGACAAGTTAGAAACTTTCATCATAGAGGAGAAGGATCAGAGGAGCGTTCTCATCATTGGAGGAGTTGAGATATTCTTTCCAAGCAACCGAGGAAAGGTTAGCACAAATGTTGCAGATGCAATGGAAGGACATCAAGATGAGACATTCATGGAAGGGGAGGAACATATACTGAATTTTGTCCCAAAAGAGGAGGAACACCTAGTTGTGTTACTCACTGTAGTGTCCCCAAGGCTGAGCCCCGTGGAAAATCATGATATATGAAATGAATTGTAGACATGTCTATAGGCTGGTGAGCCATGTTTTGTATAAGATGGTAGGATTATGTGTTTGTTAGGCCATGGAGCCTAAGTGTTGAAGGCTAGGAGCCTGTTGATGTACATGTATGTATGTAGAATGATTAATAAAAATATAAACAACGCCAGGTGCAGACCGACCATGATGAATGAGTGAAGGGGGACTGGGCGTCCACAGAATGGGAAAGGAATTAGGGGCTGAGAGGTGGGAAAAAGGGGCTAAGTATTGAGCCTAGAGGGCTTAAGCCTTGGGAATAATATTTTAATATTATTCCAAAAGAGAAGTGCATTATATGTTTTAACCTAAGTCCTTGTTGGTGGGACATGTGATTTCCAAACGGTGGAAGGCACGCACGTTGCAGGAACGCATGCAGTTTCATGGGTGACAAGTGTCAACCCTGGCCATGCAATAAAAGGGTCGAGATGAGCCGTGTTGGGGGTTCCTCCTCCAGGGGACTCAGGGACTGCCAGAAGGGAAGAGTCTTACTCTTGCAGAAAAACCCTCGTACATCCTCTGAAATTGTCCGGGACCTGCATTGACCCTTGCGTGGATTGTCTGTCATGCATTCTCGACATTCGAGCGTGAGTCTATCCTGGATAGGGTGGATGGGGGAAACGACCATTCTACCGGGGGTAGGGGAGAGTCTGTGTAATTTCCCTGCGGGAAAATTGCTTCTGAGGAAAATTCCAAAAAGAAACACCGTGAGATTATCCTGTGACTACTGAGCTGGTTTGGGAAAAGCCTGTGTCTGTTTTTCCCATGGGTTGTTGTGACCACTCAGTACTGGACTGCGTGTGGCTTGTTGGCCTGTGAGCGACTCCTCCAGGTGAGAGAGTGCGCAGAGGGAGGAGAGAATTCCTGGAAGGAACCCTGTAGCTGCCATAGAGCCCGGAGACTTTTGGTCCGGTCTGTTCCTGTAACCCAAGGTAAGGGAGAATGGCAGCCGAAGGACTATCCATGTGACAGAGAAGGTGCACTCTCCTGGGGTGGAATAGGTATGTGGGGAATGAGGGTCTGTGGGCAGTGAGCGAGGGAGATTCCTGGGAGAACTTTCTTCCTAGTGGTTGTGTATGACTGTCCTCCCTGTAACCTCAGCCTAGCCTAGGATTCCTTGCCTTGGGGTGGAGCTCGGTCCCATCTTGGGGGTGACCCACTGTTGAGCTGATGAACAATGTGGTCTAAGGCTGGGAGGTTTGTGGAAGGCCTGCACTTGGTTGGTGATTTCTACATTTGTTAAAAGATAAGTATCTGAATTATGCTTTGATCATGTTTTGCGTGACTGAGCTGTTTATGTATCATGTTTTCTGCTGTGTATATGAATTAAATGATAAGGCTAAATGCTTGTTGAATATAGTAGTAATTCATATATTTACTCTGATTTAAATGTGTTAATTGTGTTAAATGCATGTGTTTATACTGGCCTGTGTTTATAATCAAGCTTAAGTGTATACCGATTGCTATATTGTGCGTTATAAGCCTCGGTTTAGATAAAGGTACACTACACTCACTCAATGGGAAATGGAGTTAAAGGCACTTGAGGATTGGTTGGACAGTTTGGAACTAGAAGGTGGATGTCAAGAGATAGCCATGCCATAGGAGACATACCAACACAAGTTGCAGTTGGAGCAAGCTGGAGTAGAACCAACTGAAGAATTGGTAGGAATTAGTCTATTAGGAGAGTTATCTGAACAACAATTCAATAGTGAGACTACATAATTGGAGTTTGCAACAATGTGGCTAATCAACATCACAAGGGATGAAATAAACATGGGAGATCAGGATGATAGACCCATGGAGCGCCATGGAGGGTTGCAACCGAGCATAATGCACAAGCCAAGATAATCGATGAAGCAACTGGAGGTAGCCATAGAGGAGATATGGAAGATGATGTTGAGGTCAACAGAAGAAATGGTCAGCAAGAAGAAGCTGGACATAAGGGAACCTACAAAAGAAGTAGGGAAGATGCAGCAGCAGTGAAACAGGGGAGCAAAAAGACAGCTTCAGGAGAAAGTTTGGGATCTAGGAGGATCTCAGCCGAGTTAGGAAGCTCATGAGAAGGAGCTCATGAATTTTTGTAGCTGTGGAGTATGATGCAGGAGCATTGCTCCACCTCAGCACACGCCACCTGATTAACACATGTGGTGCGCATTCAAGGAAGGGAGAGGCACCATCCTCTCATTTTTCCTTCAAGAATCTAAAGCGTGATCAAGGAAATTAATGCCAATAGGTTGGAAGATCCAAGTTGTGCCTTCGTAAAAGCTAGATATAAGATCGTCGTTAAGTGGTTGATGGTAGGAGGGATCTGCATCTGATTCAGATCAGATTTCCATCATTGTAATTTTCCCATTAGACAGGTGTTTTGAATGGTGATCAGACACCACTAGCTTATCTTTTAGGGAAGCTCATCGAGACCCTCTTGTATAAAATCTTGTATTATTTCCATTAGAGAAGGCATAGGATATACAGAGAGAAACACAAAGAGTTGATACTTAGTTGTAGCTCAGACTCACATATTGTAATGAACATTCTGCCATTAATAAAAAACAACATTTTTTTCTGTTTATCAATTTCTGCGTAATGGATATTTTGTTTTGAATGTTATTCTTATGCATTTGAGCTGTAGATGTATGTTAGAAATATTCAGTAGGGATAGAGATGCCATTTTATATCTGTGAGTGTGTTGAATTAAGTCTGGTTCTCTAGGCTAAGTGGAAGGAGTGTGCGACAGAGGGTGGAAACTCTATGAGTCGATGCAAGGAGTGCGTGTCTGAACTCAGTGGAGTTAGAAGAGAACCTACTAGGAGGGCACACTAGGATAATTCATAGACTCGGGAGTAAATTGCAAGCTGGGTAGGTAACTTGGAAAGAAAGACTGTGTAGGAGGAAACAAAGTTTAGAGTTGCTGAATACTCTGAAACACTTTCCAGGAGAGCATAGAGCGATTACAAGAGCGTACAAGAGAAACACATTCTGAAGTGTTGATATCCTTAAGAGAAACCCAAGGTTGTTGAACACTCTGAGGAAGGAAGGCTTTGCAAGAGTGCATCGACAAAGGAAAAAAGATGCCTTAAAAATTCCAGGAAGGCTAAGGGAGAATCCGTTGAAAGGATTATCCAAGCGCAAGGAGTGCACAAAGGATGTTGTAATTTCATCTTACAAGCTCAGGAGGAAGAGATTTAAGTTTCCAGGAGGGCACGATAAAGTTCATGGAAAGATGCTGAGGAACTAGGAACCTTGAAGGTTTTCGAGCCGAGCAAAGTCGCAGAAGAATCTGTGCAGAACTTTGCAAGGAGTGCAGAAGAAGTTCGAGAACAACCTAAGTCGTGAAAAAAAATTGTGCGAAGTGTGCAAAACAAAGGTCGAGGACTTGTGAAGTCCTAAATACCATGAAATCATCCATCGTTAGGAGGAGACAAGTGGAAAAAGATTGAGAGATTCGAGAGCAGGAGCCCTGGGAGGTTTGCCAAGAGAAAACAAAGATCCTCTCGAAGTCGCAAAGAGTGGTTTGAATCCATACCATTGGATATAGAGGGGACGCGTGGAAGCAATCCGCACGAGCTGGAGGAGTAGTACCCTGAGATATATCAGAGGAGGACGTCGAGAGAATACTCGAAGAACCAAGAGCCGAAGAAATCCTAGGCATCCATTAGGAAAGGACACGTGTATTTTCATCGACACTCCCAAATATAGAGATAAGAGAAGTGAAAACTCCCAAAGGATGGAGTTGTGGAGAAGATCCTAGTCGTTGGCTGTGAGGAGAACGTGGACCACAGCTTTGGTTATGGAGAATTCGTTGGTTTGGGAATCGAAAAAAAGGGACAAAGAAACTTGCGAAAGCTCTGAAGCACAGAGTTGCGAAGGGAGTTGGCCCATGGTCGTAGCTGTGCTCACATGCAAGGAAGGGGCCTAGCCTAGAGAGATAACACCCACTGACATTAATATTTGAACAACGCTAAGGAGAGGGCCCACGGGTGCCACACAACCTGCGCCAAAAAGGTGGAAGGTCCTGTGTCAAGTTAAATTGGTTCCCATCAGGAGCCTGACGAGCTAATTCAACTCAGTGACTTGAACGATCCTAGACCGAAAGGTCGAGCAGCCCGCACTTTGGATGGAAGGGGGGGGGTTTGTGCCAGAGTGGTATCAGAGCTTGAATTTTCCTGTAGACAATGGGTGAAGGGAGACAAAGTGTTATACTCTGTGGAATTTTTGCAAGGCGTGCATCAGATGGTAACCAACCAGGTGGGATGTAGGTAAACCAAGATGGTTGTTGGAAGTCATGAGTGCGGTCGAGGATAATTCTACTTGCAGAAGAGAAAATCAGATATGGAGAAGGAGATCAGTGGAATCTAAGAATAGATATAGATGCTAGCATTTAATATGCATCAAGAGGAAAAGGTGTGTTGGAGGTACGAGTGACATTTGAAAAGGATAGCCAAGTGGCCTGTTCATAAGTTGTTGGCCAAGAGGTAGCAATAGATGTTAAAAAGGTGGTCGAGGCATGCTAAAAACCTTAGTGATAAGGGAAAGAGATCTAGAAGAGGTCTCATAGAATGCCAGGTGGGAAACAAAAAGGGATCAATTGATATCATAAATTTCTAGGAGGGTAGAGGGGACATCCCGAATTACAAATTGGACAAGGGAGAAGAGATGAGCTTAGCTGAGAGTTCATGTTAGCAAGGGGTGTTGACAGATGGAGAGGAGGTGGAAAAAAGGTCTCATCCATATGGATATTCATGTGGAGATGCAAGCTATGTGAGTGAAGATGATGGCAAGTTGGAAAATTTCATCATAGAGGATAAGGATCAGAGGAGCGTTATGATCATTGGAGGAGTCGAGATATTCCTTCCAAGCAGTCGAGGAGAGGTTTTCACAAATGTTGTAGATGCAATAGAAGGAAAACAAGTTGAGACTTTCATGTAAGAGGAGGAACATATACTGAAATATGTCCCAATAGAGGAGGAACACCCAGTTGAGTTACTCACTCAGTGGGAAATGGAGTTCAAGGCACTGGAGGATTGGTTGGATAGTCTGGAACCAGAAGGTGGCTGCCAAGAGATAGCATTGCCAGAGGAGAAATACCAGCATGAGTTGCAGCTAGAGGAAGATGGAGTAGAACCAACCAGAGAATTGGCAAGAGTTAGTCTGTCAGGAGAGGTAGTTGAAAAACCGTTCAATGGCGAGACTACAAAATTGGATTCTATAGCAATGTGGCCAATCAACATCACAAGGGATGAAAGAAGCATGGGAGATCAGGATGACTGACCCATGCAGTGGCATGGAGGGTTTCATCCGAGCATACTGCACAAGTTGAGCCATCCGATGAAGCAACTGGAGGAAGATATAGAGGAGATACGAAAGTTGATGTTGAGGTCAACAGAAGAAGCAGTCAGCAAGAATAAGCTGGATAGAAGGGAACCTGCACGAGCAGTAGGGAAGATGCAACAACAATGAAACAGGGGAGAAAAAAGACAACTCCAAGAGAAAGTTTGGGATCTAGGAGGATTTCATTCGAGATGGGAAGCTCATGAGCAGGAGCTCATGAATTTTTCGTAGTTGTGGAGTATGACGCAGGATCATCGCTCCACCTCAGCATGCACCAACTAATTAACACATGTGGTTCACATTCAAGGAAGGGAGATGCATCATCCTCTCATTTTTCAATAATCTAAAGCGTGATCAAGGAAATTAATGTCGACAGGTTGGAAGAGCCAAGTTGTGCCTTTGCACAAGCTGGAGATAAGGTTTCCATTAAGTGGTTGATGGTAGGAGGGATCTGCATCCACTTTGGATCATATTTACATCATTGTAATTTTCCCGTTAGGCAGACATTTTGAGTGGTGATTAGACACCACTATCTTATCTTGGTTGGAAGCTCGTCAATCCCCTCTTGTATAAACTCTTGTATTATTGTAATTAGATAATGCATAGGAGATAGGGAGAGAAACACAAAGAGTCGATACTCAGTTATAGCTTAGACTCACATATTTTAATGAAAATTCTCCCATTAATAGAAAACGACAGTTTTTTATGTTAATCAATTTCTACGTAATGGATATTTTGTTGTGAATGTCATTCATATGGATTTGAGTTGTATATGTATGTTATAAATCATCTACAGGGATAGATATGCCATTTTCTATTTGTAAGTGTGTTGAATTAAGTCTGGTTATCTAGGATAAGTTCAAGGAGTGCACAATAGAGGGTGGAAACTCTATGAGCTAATGCAAGTAGTGCATGTCTGAACTCAGTGGAGTCAGAAGAGAAGCTATCAAGAGGGCACACCAGGATAATTCACAGACTCAGGAGGAAATTTCAAGGTGGGTAGGTACCTTGCAAAGAAATACTATGTAGGAGGAAACATAGTTCATAGTTACTAAATACTCTGAAACACTTTCTAGGAGGGCATAGAGCGAGTACGAGAGCGTACAATAGCAACACATTCTGAAGTGTTGGAATCCTTAAGAGAACCCTAGGGTTGCTGAACACTCTGAGGAAGGAAGGCTTTGCAAGAGTGCATCGACAAAGGAAAGGAGATGCCTTAAGACTTCCAGGAAGGATAAGGGAGAAGCCGTCGAAAGGATTAGCCGAGCGCAAGGAGTGTGCCAAGGATGTTGTAAGTTCATCTTACAAGCTCTGGAGGAAGAGCATTAAGTTGCCAAGAGGGCATGAGAAAGTTCACAGAAATATGCAGAGGAATTGGGAACCTTGAAGGTTTTCAAGATGAGAAAAGTCACAGAAGAATCTGCTCAAAAATATGCAAGGAGTGCAGAAGAAGTTCGAGAACAACCCAAGTCCTAAAATAAAATTGCGCTAAGTGTGCAAAAAAAAGGTCAAGGACTTGCGAAGTTCTGAATACCATGAGATCATCCATCATTGGGAGGAGATAGGTGAAAAAAGGTCAAGAGATTCAGGAGCGGGAGAGAAAACAAAGATCTTTGTGAAGTCACAAAGAGCGGCTTGAATCCAGACTGTTGGATCTAGAGGGGACACATGGAAGAAATACGCACGAGCTAGGGGAGTAGTACCTCAGGAGATATTAGAGGAGGATGTCGAGAGAATACTCGAAGAGCTGGGAGATGAAGAAATCCTAGGCATCCATTGGGAAAGGACACGTGAAGTTGGATCGACACTTCGCTGATTCGCAAATCGGGAAAGACATAGATAAGAGAAGTGAGAACTCCTGAAGGATGGAGTCATGGAGCAGATCATAGCCATTGGGTGTGAGGAGAACGTGGATTGTAGATTTGGTGTTGGAGAATTCACCAGTTCTGGAATCGAGAAAAAGGGAGCAAGCAGCTAGCGAAAGCTCCGAAGCATGAACTTGCGAAGTTGGCCTACGGTTGTAGTCGTGGTCACATGCAAGGAAAGGGCCTATTCTAGATAGCTAGCATCTGCTGGCATTAATATTTGAACAATGCTAAGGATAGGCTCCGTAGGTGCCACACAACTTATGCCAAAAATGTGGAAGGGCATGTGTCAAGTTAAATTGGTTCCCATTAGGAGCCCAATGAGCCAATTCAACTCAGTGACTTGAACGATCCTAGACCAAGAGGTCTAGTATCTTTCCCTTGGGAGGGAAGGGGGGGGGGGGGNGCACACAAGATAGGGAAGCACCTAGTGTACAACAAGCATTTAACTAGGTACAATGCAAGAAAAGGATAAATAGAGAATTCTAATTTACTGCATAGGTATGAGATTATGATATGGATAATATCATTTTGGATTTGGAATTTGATGTGAATTTCATTCCAAATAAGACATGGGAAATGATGGGAAAACCTAAGTTGATCTGGTCACCAATTCAATTGAGGTTATCAAGTCAGCAAAATATTGTTCTGATTGGAAGACCAACAGGGGTGAAGGTTAACATTGATGCAGTGCACAACATAGCATATTTTGAAGTAATCGAGATAGTAGATGGTAGAAAAACTTACCCAACTTTTCTTGGAATCGATTGGGATTTTGATAACCAGAATATTATTGATCTCAAGAAGAGACAAATGACCTTTGAAGTAGCAGACTTAAAATTTACTAAGCCATTGGATCCCATGAAAGGTAGGCGATATGTGGAACTAGAAAAGGTGAAAGAAATAGATAACCTTTACAGTATGACTGTGTGGATGGATGATTATATTAATCCTATTTTTGAAAGTGTACTCAGTTGGTGAAGTATCATCTCTTGTGCATAAGATTCAAAATAATCCCTGGAACATTAGCAACAAATATTGCATGAGCTATCTACAAGGATATGTTCTCGTATTACCCACACATTGCGTTGGATTAGAGATGAGGTATGTGATCCCTCGAAGTATGATGGACTAACAGATTTGGATCTCTTAGTACAATAATTTGAATTGCATATACTAGATCAACAAATATTTCTAGCTTTAGACAATGTGTTGAAAGAAAATATGACAAGATGGTGGGATACACATAAGGAAAAAATAGAGAATTGAAAATAATGTAGAAGGTTGTTATAGGTCAGGTTTGGAATATAATATATTATGCAAAAGTATACTAGGTTGAGTTTTCCTATTGATCACATTACATAGTGCACTGTGATATGGAGCTCAATACCTAAGAAAGAATCGACACATTTGTTTGTATACACCTTGGAAACGATCCCAAATAATTGGTACTTATAATTGGAAGTACATAGAGGGACAATAGATTGGGAATATTTGATGTGCAACTTTAATATAAATTTCAAGCTTGAATATGAGATCACTTTGGTAGACATAACCTTGCAGATTATCAAGACCAATATATTTACACTAGAAGATTTGAATATACCAACAACCTTAGGTAGTGCGCATAGATATTCTGTGACTGTTCATGAGGTCTTGGAGTGCTATAATGTTTTTGGAGAAGACCAAAAGGACAAATATGAGGAATTTGAAAATACCAGAAACAAAAGGAGAGAGCGTAGTAGAGGGCCCCGAACTGGAGTCAGTCGAGTATGTAAATCCATTGAGAACAAACAAAGTGAAGATTGGTATGAAAGACAATCCTAAGTTTGCAAACATTGGATATTATTGGAGTGAATAAATTTTTGAGAAGATTGTTGACTTACTGTGTGAATACCAATACCTCTTTCCGGCTACATTCTTAGAGATGAAAAAGATTTCTCTTAAGCTAGGAGAGATGAAGATTACTTTGAAACCATATGCCAAGCTAGTAAAGAAGATATTGTATATATTGAATCCAATGTATAAACATAAAGTGGAAGAAAACATAGATAGGATGTTGGAAGTTGGCATTATTGAACCTATCGAAAAGTTAGAGTGGATGAATCCTATAGTTATTCAGGATAAGAAAACATGTGGAATTAGAATTTATGTGGATCTCAGGAAGTTTAATGATGCATGCTTACATGAACCCTTTCCTACACTATTTATAGATGAAGTGTTGCAGAATGTAGGAGGACATGAAGCTTACTCATTTACTGATGGATTCTCTAGATATCACTAGATTAAGATTGCACAGGAAGATAGACATAATAAAACATTTGCATTAGAATGGGGATGCTATCAGTATATAGTCATGCCATTTGGATTGAAAAATTCACTAGTAGTATTCTCCCAAGTGGTTGTAGAAACATTTAAAGAGTTTATTCATAACTTCATAGAAGTCTATTTGGATGATTGGACAATATTCAGTTTGTTGAAATACCATGTTGAAAATATGCACTTAATGTTGGACAGATATAGACAGTTCCAGATATCTCTGAACTTGAATAAGTGAATTTTTTACGCACCATTTGGAATCATGTTAGGTCATGTAATATGAAAACAAGGACTGTTGGTTGACCATGCGAAGATTACTGTGACTATTTATTTTTCACCACCTAAGTCGGTGCAACAATTGCAAGTGTCATTGGGTCATATGGGGTTCTGCATAACCTTCATTAGGGGATATGCATAGATCACAACCCCATTGGAGAAATTTTTGAAGAAAGAGGTCAAGTTTCAATGGAATGAGGAATGCCAACAAAGTTTTGATACTTTGAAGAAAAAATGGGTTACCGCGTTGATTACAGTATTTCCATATTGGAATAAGGAGTTCCATGTCCATGTAGATGCATCCTCTATAGTGTTAGGTGTAGTTATATCTCAGCTAGGGGAAGGAGGGTTGGATCACCCCATTGTATTTTCCAACATAAAGTTGTCATCTATTGACCATAATTACACTAGCACAGAGCATGAAGGATTGGCAATGGTGTATGCACTACAAAATTTTAGACACTAGATGATCTGAAAATGAAAAAGGTTTGTGTATACAAATTTTGCAAGTGGAATATGTATGTGTCTTAGGAAATTGGATCAAGTTGCAAGAACATAAACTTAATGAGTTTTTACTTAAAATGAACATCATAAATAGTCATAAAAAACCATCAAAAGTAAGCACATAACACAACAAAATGATAAAGGAGTTCACCCCTCTCTTGGGCTACATATCCTGGTCCAACTTCCAATGTATCATTTTCATTATATTCTCAAAGTATCAAAATCAGTGCTTTACAATGCTCATAATGCAAAATAGATGGCTTCAATGGCTCTAGAATGTCCAAAAACCCCTAGTTCGGGTCTTCCTGCACCTGGTTTGGCCAAAAATTGAGAAAAATACACTTCATGGAAGTTTTTCCCAATAACTTGTTATACCTGCTCGCCAAAACACACCTATGTGTGTTTCCCATGCCTAAACCCAGCATGCATTCCATACCGCAATTCGAGAAAATTTGTCACACCGTTAGGGGGGATAAGCGCCTTTCCCAGTGGAGGTTGTGGTCGTGTGGCCCCATGTGGCCAAGCATCGACCTATAATCCCATGCCCGTCGACCTATCCATTGGATATCCTGCATTGTGGTCATATGGAAATTATGGTATAGTGACCGTAGGCTGGAGCTAAGCTCTGACCCTTTTCCTCCTGAACCAAGGTTTAATTCAAACTTTAATATAAGTTTGAACACATAAGGATTAAGAAACAAACGTGGGTGGGCTGGTAGCCTGGCCTTTGCAAAGCCTTTTCCCTTGTCGGAGGTCTCATGTTTGACCCCCGCAGACTCCAACAAAATTTTAAACCACAAACCAATAATGGGGTGCCATGTGGCGGCCCATGGCTAGGCCATGTGGCACCCTTTCATTCACCCACACTAACATGTGTCATCACACAATTGGTCCAGGTCAACCACTTGCACGATCAACCTTCCATGTCATCACCTACCCAGTTAGCTTGCCACATCACCTTGCCATGTTAGCACCTGCCTAGTTAACTTTCCATGTCAGTTGTATGGTCGTACGGTCAACTGACACATGGAATGTATGGACTGTAAAGACTGCATAGTCAACATTATTTTGTCTATTTGGGAAAAATGACAGAACGTGATATCTCTTGCATACGAATTCTATTTGAGCCCGTTCAAGTTGTGTTGGGATTGTGTAGATGAGATCTATGCAATGAATCCATTTTCGAGCAATTTCATGGACTTTTATTTTAGAGAATTTTTTATCCCCTGGATCACCCCTCCCCATTGGGAAGCTTTTGGACCTCCAAAAGACTACTTTTAGTCAATATGAAGATGAGGGTATAGTTCCCTCACCTTTCCAACCAAAATCCATTTATCTTTTATTGGATTTGTTCCTTTGAGACCAACATGAAGGTACTCCACATTCCCTCGTTTTGAAGTTCTTATCTTTCTGTAAAGTATTGTATCCTCATGCAATTCTAGTGAGAATTCATCTATGGAAGGAATATGAACATGCTCTCCTTGATCATCAATCAAAGGAGGCTAATACAATCTCAAATTCTCAACATTAACAACTGCATACATTTGCATATAAGGAGGCAAATCCAAACAGAAGGCATTGTTACCAATATTTTCAAGAATCTTGAAAGGTCCATATCTAATTGGTTTAATCTTTTTACCTTCTCCTTTAATCCTCTCTTTGCTAATGTAAAGCTAAACTTCATCTCCAACTTGGAAACTGTGATCAACACGATGCTTTTCATGTCTTGTCTTGTACTTGGATTGGCTCTTTTCCAACTATTCTTGTACCATTTGATACACCAACTGAATTTGTTCAATGAAATTATTTTCTCTATCAATGTCATAATGACCATCAATAACAATATCTTCCCAAAGATAAAATCTAAAGCATATTTTGGAAAATAAACAAAACATGCCTCAAATGGAGATGTTTGAGCCGATGAATTCTTAGCCCGATTATAAGCATGCTCAATATAGTGTAGGTGCTCATCCCAAAGTTTAGGGTGTTTTCTACAATAACCATGAAGAATATGTACTACTGTTCTATTCACCACTTTTGTTTGACCATCAATTTGTGGATGAAATATTGTGCTCTTTTTCAACTTGGTGTCCATGAGTGCCCATAATCTTGACCAAAAGTTCCCAATAAATCGAGATTCTCGATCATAAATAATGGATTTGGGCAACCCAAAATGTACCCACACATGCTGAAAGAACATTTGTGTTGTTTGTTCAACTATAACTTGCTTCTTACAAGGCATCAAAATACACATTTTTCTGAAACGATCAACCAAAACATAAAGATAATCATGATTCTTTTTAGACATAGGTAATCCTCCTACAAAGTCCATGGAAATGCTTTCCCAAGGACATGAAGGAAGTGAAAGTGGAGTATGCAATCCTAACTTTCTATTGCTAGGATTACTTGTAGCACATAAACAACACCCTCTTACATATCTTGAAACACTTTCATTCATTTTAGGCAAATATCAATACCTTTTCAAATTAGCCACCATCTTGCCTACACCAAAGTGGCCAACAATAAGAGAAGAATTTCTTCCCTTATGATGTTGACTCTTTCACCTTGTGGAATACATAGCTTGCCAATATGATACATAATCTTATCATGAACATGGTAATCCAATTCCTCAACTTGGTTAGAATGACACAAAGTTGCATAAGCCTCTTTAAAATCAACATCTAAAGCATATTGTTCAACATAGCTCTCATGCATGGTAGAATTATGCTTAAGAGTAACTGAAGCACTAACAATAGGTCTAGAAAGCATATCAACAACTTTGTTATAAATTCCTTTCTTATACCTGATAACCAAGTAGAATTTTTGTAGGAAACCCATCCATCTAAAGTGACTTGTTTGCTGTATCTTTGTTTGTGATTGTAAGTATTGCAATGGTTTATGATCTGTGTGAATGATAATTTCTTTTCCCAACAAATGATGTTTCCATGTTTTCACACTTTTCACCAATGCAAACAACTCCTTATCATATGTAGGATAATTAATCGCAACACCATTAAAAGTTTCAGAATGAAAACAAATGGGCTCACCATGTTGCACCAAGATTGCTCCCATTTCATAGCTACTTGCATCTGTTTGTATCTCAAATGGTTGTCTCAAATTAGGAAGTGCAAGAATTGGAGCTGAACTAATCTTATCCTTCAATGCATCAAAATATTTTTGTTTCTTGCCTCCCCATTGGAAAACTTGCTTGATGCTTGTCACTGTATGTAATGGAGATGCACTTGAAGAGAAGTTAGCAATAAAATTTCTCCAATATTGGGCTGCTCCCATAAAGCTTCTTACCTCTGTTACATTGTTGGGATTGGGCCAATACAAAATGACTTTGACCTTTGAAGGATCTATTTTCAATTCTCCTCCTCGAACAATATGTCCCAAGTAGACAAGTGAGGTCTTTTCAAACTCACATTTAGACATCTTTAAAAAAAAAAATTATTTCTTCAAGACATCCAAAACTTGCTTTACATGCCTAACATGCTCTTCATGAGATTTTCTAAATATCAAGATGTCATCCAAGTAGACAATCACACAATCATCAAGAAAAGGCCTTAAAACATCATTCATAACTCTCATGAATGTAGCAGGAGCATTACAAATCCCAAATGGCATAACCATCCATTCAAATAAACCTTTCTTTGTTTTGAAAGTTGTCTTCCATGTATCTCCTTTAACAATCCTAATCTAATGATATCCACTTCCTAAATCCAACTTAGTAAAATACTTATCATCTTTCAATTTACCGTAATATTTTTCAAGGCTATGAAATCTACACACATGTACCATGTACCATATTTCTTTGATACAAAAACAATTGGTGACCCGCATGGCGATGTGCTTGGAATGATAACCCCTTTGTCAAGAAACTCTTGGATTTGTTTTTTAATTTCAACATTCTCCATGACTGACATCCTGTACATAACAATGTTTGGAAGAGGGAAATCTTGCTATAATTGAATCTCATGTTGGATACCTCTTTTAGGAGGAAATCCTTTTGGTTCCTGAAACATCTCATCATATTGGTTAATAACCTCCTATAAATCAGATTTTAACTTTTCATCACAACCTTGGAAATCTTATTTTTCAACATTTTCTTTTGGTTTGATCATCAAGAGTACAAAGTTCTTACTAGTATTGACTAATCTCTTCATTTGTCCAACATTTACAAGTGACAAATTCAAATTCTTTGTATGTGCTCTAAAAATGTACTCAACTCCATTTTTAAACAAATGATATTTTTTCTCATGATGATGAAAGATGGCTCTCCTATCATATAAATATGGGCTTCCCAACACAATACTGCAAATATCCAATGGAATAACATCAAGCTCTACCTCATGTATAAAGTTTGCAGTGATGCAAAATCTAAGTTTACATCTTCTTGTCACATGCAATTTGGCATTGCCACATATCCAACCTAGAGGATGTGGTTTAGGATGAGGAGTAGTTTCCAAATGCAATTTCTTGACTGTGTCATTAGAAATGAGGTTTTTTTGAGAACCAGTATCAAATAGAGTAACTATCTTGGTATGCTTTGAAATTACCCTTATGTAGAAAATCTCTATTCTTTTTTTTCCATGTTGAGTTTCATTGAGGCTACTACTTGAAGGACTAGTACTTGCAATAGAGTCCTTACCTTGAAAACCAATGGCTGTGATTTTGTTTCATCTCCCAAATCAGATCCTAAATCATGTTGTGTATTTGCAACAGTTTTTGGTTTCCCTTTGTTGTTTAACTTTTTGGGTCTCATTTCAAGATGAAGTTTCCAACAACGGTCTTCATCATAGACATCTTTTGAACAATGTTTACATGGTATTTTTTCTCCCTCTTTCTTGACTGAAGCATTCTTCTTTCTATTTCCTTTGAATTTACTCTTTCCTTTGTTTCCATTAAGAAATGGTTTCTTGCTGCCCACTTGAGGAGCATTCTTCCCTCTTGCTTCCAAATGAGTTTCATGTACACAAAATTCATATATATTTGTAGGGATAAACATGAGAATTGCGTGTCTCAAATAACTATGCAATCCTCTAATGTATTTGAGTAAAGTTTCTTGAGAATATAAATATATACCCAAAATCAAAGCTCTTCTAAATTCTTGAGTGTAGCTTTGCACACTTTTCCCTTTATCTTGCCTAAAGTTTTGCCAATCCATAATAGCTTTCCGCATGTATGCTAATGGATAAAATTTCCTTTTAATTGCAACAATAAAATCATTCCAGGAGGATAAAACTTTACCATGTTTCTTCATGTCCTCTTGAGTTTTGTATTCCCACCAAATGAGTGCTACACTTTCCAATCTAAGAGAAGCAAGCTGAATCTTAGTTTCATCATCTTGGATTCTTTGTATCCTACAATACACTTTAATTTGACAAATCCAATTATCCAATTTCTCAGCATTTACCTCTCCATTGTACATAGGCAATTCAAACTTAATATCAAGCTTAAGCAAAGGAGTTTGTGGAGGAATTTTACCATGTTCATTTGGATAATTTGGAGGTGGTTGTGAAATGGTAGAAGAAGTGGAAGATGGAGGTCAATGAGGTGGAGTATCATCATTCCCTCCATTTCCTTTTGGAGTTTTATCACCACTATCTTCATTACCTCTTGGAGGATTTGAGATTTCACCTTGCAACCTTGAATTCCTTTCTTCAAATAAAACTTTTACCATTTCTGTCATATCATAAAAGGCTTTTCTAAAAGTTTCATCTTCTGAAGTAGGGATTTCATGACTCTCCTCACTAGCCATACTTGGTGAATGCCTCCTTGAAGCTTGAGGTGAATGTATAGTTCTCCTTCTTGAAATTTGAGAAATTGGCTCTACAAGTTGACCTCTCCTCTTTTGAGATTCAACCTTGTAACCATCAAAATAAACACTTGCAAACAATCAAACCTTCAAAAACCTTTTCTATGATACCAACTTGATTTGAAAATGAAAAAGGTTTATCTATACAAATTTTACAAGTGGAATATGTATGTGTCTTAGGAAATTGGATCAAGTTGCAAGAACATAAACTTAATGAGTTTTTTACTTAAAATTAACAACATAAATAGTCATAAACAACCATCAAAAGTAAGCACATAACACACCAAAATGATAAAGGAGTTCACCCCTCTCTTGGGCTACATCTCCTGGTCCAACTTGTTATCATCCTATAATTTATAGGATCAACTGGTGACTGAAATGTTATATCTTTAGTGTTTTTGTTTGTCAAATGATTTTTCGTTCTACAAATAATTTGAGAAAAGAAAGAAAAAGAAAAAAGAAAAGAAAGAAAAAGAAAAAGAAAAAGAAAGAATAAAAGAGGGCATAAAATAATTTCAATAAAAGCCCCATGCAATAATAGTGACTTGGTCCATACCTTTCAAGCATGGCCAAGTTCTTTTAAATTGATGTTGATAGGAATAGTCAATAAACTTGGCTAAACTGTCTAATCTTAGCCAAGTAATCTAGGTTAGTTAGTGAATAAATCTGGTCAGACTGTCTAATCTTGGTCAGGTAGCCCTAGGATAGAGTAAGTTCTTAGCCCAATAGTTTAATCTGGGCTAATTGTCATAGGAAGTTAGGTTAGAACATAGGGTAGTTTGCTTGATTTAAATAAAACTAGATCAATGATCAATGTTGGACCATGTCTTGGATGCTTAAAATGTTGGTTGTCTAACCCTTTGGTGATGTAAACATGTAAAAGCTTGGAAAAAACCCATGATATGTTCTTATCCTAAGTTTTACAGGACGCATATGCTTTCGCGCCCACATTTATGCACCACTCATGTATCAATGACTCAGATGATCGTGCCTAGATCTACGGAGGACAAGTCTTTCCGGACCCCCCCGACTGTTCTACCTTCAACAATGGGGGGGGGGGGGG
>ML807042.1:149070-173048 GCA_009831015.1 Picea engelmannii | reverse complement strand
GAATGCATACTTCCTAATAGAAAAATAAAAACATAAATATATGTATGTTTTAAACCAATTATAACCAAATGAAGTTTAAGCATGTGAGTTATAAAGAAATTGTAAAAGAAATAATTGTATTATAAACAAATTTTAAAAAAAAATGAGGAGCGTTCATACCTTTAATTTTTAAAAAAGAAAAAAAAAAAAAGGGGAAAAATAAAAATGAAATTATAAGCGAATTAAACTAAAAAGAAATTGAGAAAAGTCAAAAAAGGGAAAAAGAGGGGGGGGAAACCTAAGTGAAAAGAGAATTAGGGTTTGAGGGGATAAAGGAAGGGAAGAAGGAAAAGAAAGGGGCTTTTTTTGTTTTGCTGAGATGAGATTGCGATACTGAGAAAGGGAGACTGACTAATTTACTGGTAGGAGTTGGGAAGCCTCAGTGCTTGTGAGTGGTAGCTCAGCCTTGGAGGTGAGCTGAGGAGCTAGTGACTCTCTGGTTGTGTGTGGCCCCTTTGCGGCTCGGGGGGCTGAGGGGGAAGAAGAGTACCCCTAGCGTTTGGCTGGGAGGTACCAGTGAGTTCGTTGCGGTCGGCAAGCAGGAGCAGGAGCGGCTGAGCAAGGAATCATTGGCTGCAAGCGATAAGGGTACAGGTATGTCATTGCATTTGGGTGTTTGTGACTGTAGTTTTAATGGCTTGTGTAATACGAAGGTTCAATGATTATAGTGTAATCTGGTTATAAGCTTTAGTTCAATGTTTACCGTGCATTATGGAGGTTCAATGGTTACAATGTAATCTGGTTATAAGCTTTAGTTCAATGTTTACCGTGCATTATGAAAGTTCACTGGTTATAGCGTCAATCTTGGGTACAACTGTAGTTGAATGGAAACCGTGCAATAGGTAGTTCATTGGTTATATTGAGAATAGGGTTTATTGACTAGGTAGTATGCTTAATATTGACTGCTCCACACTGAAATAAAAATTTATTAAAAATCATTGCTCTGGGATGCGTAAGTTTATTTATGGTTCTGGACGGCGAAAATTGATGGATTGTTCTGGACGGTGCAAACCTTAGGTTATGAATCGGGACTGTGCTAAATTTATTTACTGTTGTTCTGAAATTTTTTTTGACTGCGGCAACCAAACCCTAACTTTGGACTGAGGATGGGATTCGATCATGGAATCCATGTAGGGATCCGCCCTCCATTAGTTTTCCTGAAACCGTTCTCATCTGGGGACCAAAATCCAAGTTGTATTAGCAAGTGGAGGAGGGTTTAACTTTCTTGTCGTGTCATTGTGGCATTCGCCTCCGTTAGCTGCCCGAGTTATGTCGTGGGTGTCTTGTTGAAGACGTCTTGAGAAATATTAACTCGAGCCCTCCCTGGTATAGTTGTGTGAGTCGTATCCTTTCCGTTCCTGGCGTGTAGCGTTCGTTCCTTGATACCCATCTTTTCCAATTAAGAAAGAAGGTATGTCTGTCCCGCGCCTTACATCTGGTCTCGCCCTCCTTCCTGACGTCCCTTCGCGTAGCCAGAAGCACGAGTAACATCTTTAGCAGATGCAGTTATTGGTCCACCGCCAGTGGCGTGAAAAGCATATCCTGTTACTGACCGTTGAGAAATACCGTCATAGGGGGATGTTATCTCCTTTAATGCCCTTCTGATTTTTAAACATGAGGTAAACCGTTTTAATTTGATTTTGTATCAGTGTTAAAGGTAAATTCGGAATTTTCTGATAGCTAACCTTGCTGTTGGATAGCGTTGATTCTGGCAGAGGATCAGACCTTGTGTTTCTTCCGGATGCCTTCATTGCGTTAAGCAGTAAATTTAGCATGGAAAAATATTAAATTTGAATACTGACTTAAGGATTTTTTTTAAGAAATCCAAATCGTCCTTGAGCGATTATGGTCGCGTAGTGAGTTGGGAGCACGTTGTAAGTGTTACATGATGGTGTGGGGGTTACGAGGCCACCAGATCTCAACCGCAGACATAACCAATCTCTGCCACCCAACCCTGGCGAACCCTGTGCGAATTTGCTCTGGAATTTAATGCGCTGCTCCAAATTGGGTTAACGCTGCCGTTTTCCCCCTAAATCCTAGACACCTGGTCGATTCCATTCATGGTTGCGTCTGCCGTTGACATTTTAGGTTATCGAGGCTGTCCCACTGAGTAACCTTAATTCATTTATTAAAAAGCTGTAGCTTACATTTATTTAGTCCAGTTCGGCTGGATGATAAGAACTGGTGTTTAACAAATCGATTTAAGAAATATAATTGGACCTTAACATTTCTGTTGCTAAGGCGTGACCTCGAACCCTAAATTAAACCTACATTGATTTTGATGCGGGCGTGTTGAGTTCGGGATTAACTGTATTGCTATTGGGGACAACCCTAATTCCGGTCATCCTAAGTTTGAAGTTTCGCTATTGAGAAATTTATAATTATTCACATGTGGCAATGGTTGGGTTTACGTTTTATCCTTGTCGTTGGGGAGATAAACCGAGGTAAGTAGTGGCATTGTCATCAAACTATGCTTTAATAAGAAATGGAATTAATAGCTCACTTGCAAAGGAACACTAGTATTTATTGCATTAAAGGTACTTGCTTTATTCACAATATCAACAGTGTTTAAATTGTCTCGGTAATTGCATTAATAAGGCTGTCTTAATAAATGCTTAACGGCCATGATGAGTACTAGTTAAACACAACAGTAATATTGTAAATTGAATTAGTTTAAAGGCTATAGTTACTTGTAATAGTTATTTTTGTATTGGAAGGATACTTTTGGTAGAATAGCAAGGATAAATTATCGTGTAATTGCAATAGTAATACTCTTAACTAAATGTCAATGTTGGTAAAATTAAAATGTACGCAATAATGCAATTGCCATATTAATCTTTAATTGAATGTTGATGTTGGTTAATTAAGGTTATGCGGAAGAATTGCAAGGACAAGCTTTAGCTACATGTAATAGTTATACTTGTATTGGAAGGATACTTTGGTAGAATAGTAAGGATAAATCATCGTTTAGTTGCAATAGTAATATTCTGAACTGAATGTCAATGTTGGTAAAATTTAAATGATAAGCAATAATATAATTGCCACATTAATATTGTTAATTGAATGTTGAGTTATTTAATTAATGTCCTGCGGAAGAATTGCAAGGGTAAGTAATGTTTAATTTCAATAGGAGTACTAGTTGAAATGTTAATGTGGGAAAATTGTGATGCCAATATTGTACAAGTGGATTACTAGTGACTATGTTATATTTGCACTGCTATTATATGGTAATAATGTTTGGATGACAACGTTAGTGTTGGCTTAGTTTTAATGTTATGACGACGTCGAAATTGCGACGTCATTATTGTTTAATGGAACCCTATTGATGATGTTAAATCGCACTGCTTTTATTTGTAAGGTTATTACTACATGATGATGTTGGGCAGGGAAGGCAGGATATTATGGGGGATGAATTTATTGGTTGTACCTTAGGTTAAATTCCCTTTGGTTAAGGATAAGTATTGGAGCTATTGGGCTTGTTGATGTCTTCGGGGCTTAATAGTGGTCGGTCGAGTGAGTCTTCCTGACTTGCGTCTCCCATAGAGGTCATGTTGTCCTTGATCTGGTAGTACTTGGTGGTTTTGTATTGCGTAGTCGGTCCGTGTCGGGCGGGATATAGCCTCCTCTTGCAGCTTAGTAGGTATGTGGGTGTGTAATCCGGTGGAAGGAATCCCGTTCCGTATCAAGAGTCTCGGGCTGTTTAAAGGCACAGTTCCACTCTTGCGACACATTCTGAGCCGTATCAGTAGTCTCGGGCTGTTTAAAGGCACAGTTCCACTACTGCGACTCTCCTGACGGATCCTTTCATTCTGTGACAGTACTGTGCCTAACCCTTGGTGTCTGTCTCTGCCTACAGCCATTAGTTTCCCACCTCCTATTCGGGGGCATTGCTTCGTGTTGTCGCTATGATATGTCGGGTCGTCTTGATCGTGTTCATCCTACCTGCGTCCTGTCGGTTCGAGTTTTGACTTAGAGTCAAGGGGGTTGTTTCTTCTACACACGCGCACACACCTTTAAAGGACAAAAAAAAAAAAAATTCACCAGTTGACTAAGTAGATGTCCTTAGCCATGGACGGTTGTTACACCCAGAAAACAACATGCAGTTATGACACATCATCAAAAAGTTTCCTAGATTTTTGTAATTTGTTAAGTTAGTTAGGCTAAAAATAGATTTACCACGTCCTGATCTTTAATGACAGGATCGTTTGTAATTTTGGATTATAAATACTTCACTTTTCGAAGTATTGAGGGTTGATCTTTACGCCCTGCGAGCTATCAGACTGTAATATTTTTCAAGAGATCTTCCATTAATACAAAGAGACATTTTTACAAGATTCTTGCGTGTATTCACTGGTGATGTTTTCCTTTCTAAGTTAAATGTTACTCTCGCTTAGTTATCACATTGTTTGCTAAATCTAATCTTTGAAAGTAATGAATGTTGCAGGATTTATCTTAGTATACCATGTTTCTGACTTTAAAATATTTTAGTGTTTCATCTTCTGATTTTACCATAAAGAAATTCTTAACTGCTTCTTTGTTGTAATTGACATTCTCACCTTTTTCTGTTATTCCTCATTTATGCTACTAAAAGAATCCAACAATTACATTATCTCACCTTGTGAAAAGTTTCTTTTGCTTTCTGGTTTAGATTTTATTCCATGATACAGACCCCATAGCCCAATGGATGTGTAAACTATCTCAGCCAACTCAACAAACACTACAACAACAAAACCAACATATTTTATTTACCTAGCCTAATATTTTAAATTTGAAACATATCTAAATCTTACAGAGAGATCCCTCTCTGAAGCTGGTATGTCTAGATCCCAGCTTCGAAGTAGTTGGATAAAGTTACCTCTTGTAGATTTCTTCTTTTCTGAGAACCTCTAGGAAATTTACAGAGAATTAACACAACTTCTAGTGGATCATTTTCATTATATTCTCAAAGTGTCAAAATAAATGCTTTACAATTCTCAAAATGAAAAGTAGATGGCTTCGATGGCTCCAAAATTTCAAAAAACCCCTAGCTGGACTCTTCCTGCACTTGGTTTGGCCAAAAAATGAGAAAAATACACTTCCTGGAAGTTTTTCCCAATAACTTGTTGTACCTTCTCGCAAAAACACACCTCTGTGTGAATGAACCTGTCCTCTGTGTGTTTCCTGTGCCTAAACCCAACACGTGCGACATTCCACAATTCAAGTGAATTTATTGCACTGTTAGGGGGGATAAGTGCTTTCCTGGCAGAGGTTGTGGTCCTGTGGCCCCATGTGGCCAAGCGTCGACCTATAATCCCATGCCCGTCGGTGTATCCATTGGCTCTCCTACATTGTGGTCATATGGAAAGTATGGTATAGTGACCACGGGATAGGGCTAATACTTAACCCTTTTCCGCCTGAACCAAGGTTTAATTCAAACTTTAATATAAGTTTTAACATATAAGGATTAAGAAACAAATGTGGGTAGGCTAGTTTCCCGGCCTTTGAAAATCCTTTTCCCTTACCAGAGGTACCGAGTTTGACCCCCGCAGACTCCAACAAAATTTTAAACCGTAAACCAACAATGTGGTGCCACGTGGTGGCCCATGGCTGGGCCATGTGGCACCCTTCCATTCACCCCATACACTGACACGTGTCAGCACACAATTAGTCCACATCAACCACTTGCATGGTCCACCGACCATGTCATCACCTTCCTAGTCAGATTTCATGCCACCTTGCCATGTAAGAACCTATCCAGTTATCTTTCCACGTTAGTCGTACGGTCAACTGACACATAGACTGTATGGACTGTATGGACTGCACAATCATCATTTTTTTTCCTGTTTGGGAAAACAAACAAAAGCAACATATCTCGCATACGAACTCTGTTTGAGCCCGTTCAAGTTGCATTGGGATCGTGTGGATGAGGTCTACACAATGAATCCATTTTAGATTAATTTAGAGCACTTTGATTTTGAGCATTTTTTGATCCCCTAGATCACTATATGATATGATCACATTTTAATATGTATAGAGTTCATTATGCATTGAGATACTTAATCAATGGGGGGGGATATGTATATGGATATTTCTATTTCAGTAGTATGACTTTGAAGTGATTGTGAAACCATGGAAATTTAACATAGGAACTAATCATTTGTCATGCATACCAATAGGGGAAGATGCAGGGAATTTGGATGATAGTCTACTAGATGCGCACTTGTTTGCAATACAGATGGTCAATGATTACTTCACATATATTAACCAATATTTTATCATAGGAGTAGCCCCACCTGTCTTTACAACTGCGTAAAATAAATAGTTGGTAGTAAAGGCAATAGATTATCAACTTATAGTGGGGAATTTGTATAATTTAGGCACATATGGTATTCTCCGACGATGTGTATTGGAGAAAGAAAGACCTATGATATTATCATAGGAACATGAAGGAGTTGTGAAAGGCCACTATGCAAGGAAAGTGATGACTCAAAATATTTTGTGCAGGAGACTTTGGTGGCCCACCCTTCACAAGGATGCTAAGAAATTCTATCAAACTTGTGATGTCTATTAGATAGTTGGAAATCCATCGAGAAGAGATGATATGCCTTTAGTACCACAAGTTACATTGCATGATTTTGATAAATGGAAAGTAGATTTAGTTGGACTGATCAACCCAACAACGAAAAGGTCAATAGAGATATATATAATTACGACGAAAAATTACTTAACCAGATGGGATGAAGCAGAACCAGTTAGATATTGTAGATTGGAGACTATTGGGCGATTTATTTTTGAGAATTTTGTTACAAAGTTTGAATGTCCGAGAATCCCTTTGATTGATCAGGGGACACATTTCTTGAAAAGAACAATTGTTTCTTTGATTGAGGAGTTTCATATTCACCACCATAAGAGAACACATTATCATCCTCAGGTGAATAGAACAGTGGAAGCATTCAAAAAGATCCTATAACATGCACTAACGAAGATAAATAATGTAAATCTAGATGACTAGGATTTGAGGATTCCTATAGTGCTACGGGAATATAGGATTACATGTAATAAGTTAATAGGAAATATACCATTCCATTTAGTATATGGCCAGGAAGTAGTTATGCATATGGAGTTCATTGTACTGAGTTTGTGCATTTCCGCGCTAACAGAGCTTACAAACTCTGGCGTAGTAGAGAAAATATTGGCAGAGCTAATAGAACTGAAGGAAGATCGTTTTGTCACAGGATAAACACATTAAACATAGGAAGTTCCATATGGGAGACTTAGTTTTTCTCTATGACAACAATGTTTTACAACACCCTGGAAAGTTCCAAATGCACTGGTGGGGTTCATATGTGATAAGATTTGTGAATGAAGTAGGTGTTGTTCAGTTGGAGAAATTGAATGGGGAAGTTTTGGAAGGACTCGTAAATGGTAGTCAGATGAAACTATATAGGGAAAACCATGCTTTCGTGCACTAATCCTGACTGTGTAGTATGTGTACCATAGTAATTGTATTATAAAGAAAAATAAAAATAAAAGAAAACCAATAAAGTGCTAAATCAGGAAGTATTCAAAGAGTCATACTAGAAATGAACAAGAAAATTTCATGGAAAGGAAGGATAATGGAACCGTGCATACAAAAGGAGAGGTGAAGGTGTAAGCAATGGAAAAGATTGAAAATTCAAAGGAGACTTTTGAGAAGCTCATTGCGACAATGAAGGGAGCACAACAACAAAACTGAGTGGCTTGGGATGAGCCACATGTGATTATTGGGGGCTTATTGGGACAAGAATTTTGGGAGAAGTTTCAGGAACTACACAAGAGCGTGCATTTTCAGGATTAGCACACATGAAGGAAGGAAGTCAGTTAGAAGTTGTTAGGAATTTTTTTCCTTTGTAATGGGATAAGCCCTAATGTAAATGTATAAATATGTAAGGGTTTCAGATAGAAAGTAGAGTTAGAGAGTATATGAGTTGAGAGATAAGTGTGCACTGTCTGCGTGAACAACAAGGGAATTTTGGGTATAACTATGATATCATGTATGAGCACAGTGCACACATTTTGTAAGGGATGATTCTAAATAATAATATAATAAGCTAGAATTTGTGTGCGTATCTCATCATTGGTGAACCACATTAAATATGGTGTCTCTGTGTTATGTTATGTTATGCCATGATGTATTTGGTCACTGTTCAGTTTATTATGCACACATAATGTATGAATGGTTAATATGAATATTTTATTTGTTTTGATGGTTTTTCACACATGGTATAAGATATAATGAATGAATGTTAAGAATAATGGTTATGATGAATGCCTCCCATCCCTTCATGACCACAAAAACCTGGTTCATGTAGTCCCCATAGATACCTCAAGTGAGACTTCACCTGCGTACGGGTGATTCTAAAAGGGCTAGTATCTTAGGGTTTTGTTAGTGAATTAATGTTGCACCTCGGGTCTTTCCACTACGTGCCAACAACTACATTATATTTCTTTATATGTTAGGATAACCTCCTGTAAATAATCCCAATACATTCATGTATCCAAATCATATGTTCATCCCCTAATAATTAATATATTGAGCTATATATATATATATATATATATATATATATATATGTATTATCATTTATTTCATATGTGGACCCTTTATTAGTCTAACCCATATCACATATAAATTTTCCCCATTACATATACAATCAATTCCATATGTGACCCCTTTGGGGTCATATCATGTACAAACTTACCTAGAGGGTGATGTCAACTATTAAACCTACAGGTAAAGAGACCAACTAGGATGGAAGAGATAAATAAAGGAATATAAATGTATATTTCATTATATAATATAAATAAAATAAAATAAAATGAAGGGAAAGTTTCTCCCCTAAGAGAAAGTTTCTCCTTCCCATCCTCTAGGATAATCCTAACTTCCTCCGATGAATGAAAAAAATCCCCCTACATCGATATCTAATGGTTTATATTGTAATCGCAGAACTAAGGGTTTAAAACCCCCCTCTGAGACCACATGTGTCCCTCATCTAATCCGTTGGTGACACCTGTCACCTCGATAGTCACACTGAATGCCATGTTGACACACCACATTATCATCCCTTTAGCCTCTTCTTGCACGACCATGTGGGACCCATGACCTATCGAATATTGTCGTTGTGCCACACTGACTCACCGATCAATGACCCAAATATTCCCAATCCTTCGTCATCGACGACACTCTAAGGCCAACACTCGACTTCACCAACCTTTCATGATCCAACGACGATGTGTCTAGATCCAACGGTCCATATCTCATCATCATCACCATCAGATTGATGGTTGTCATTAATCCCTCGACCTCATTTCCATTTTCACTTCCTGGATTGAATTTCACTTCACCAACTCTCTAATCTGGACAAGGATGCATGTCACATCAATTGTCCAGATCTCACCTTCAATGGATTGACAACTTCCATTTCTCCTTGGGCCACCCCATCATCTTCAACTCTCCTCTCTCCAGACCTTCATTGACCCTCGGCTAATGTATGGCTTAGATCTCTTGATTTGTATATACAATGGTCTAATTTTAATTAGATGAATGCATATCCTTTTCTCCTAGTTGGTCCCACACTCAACTCAACGATCATTCGAATGTCAACACACATTATCCCACAGGACATGCTCACTGCCACACTAGAATTTCTCTTCAAAATGACCTCATTTCCCCCTTTTTCTTCACTTAGAAGAAATATACACCATCCTACGAATGAGGTTTAATATTTCCTTTGCACCGATCAATGACTCTCATTTTCTTCTGAATCCTTTATCGTCATTGGTACTCTTGGGAAATTACTGAAAATATCCAACCTTCTACTCTCAATGAAGATACCACTGACATAAATGGTCCATATCTCATCGAGTCTCCTCCCAATATATTTGACGATCCTTGTCCCATCTCTATAACCTCCTCGTCATCGTCGATGCACTTGTATCATTGTCGAGTTTCGCCATCCTCCTATACTTTGATGACGCTACCTCTGATACCAATGGTCTAGAACTCTTGGTCTATAGATCTAATGGCTAGTATTTAAAGTAAAGGTCCAAAGAACCTCCTCGCATAATGGGGCCCACTTTCATCTTGTCATCAAATCCCCTAGTGATGCTTGTCACTACTAGGACATGTTCGCTATCGATTTGACATGACACATCATTATGACGTCACGTCCACTTATATCACTCTAGGTTGGGACCAACCACAATCTATGGCTAAGAATCACCAAAATTATTTCAAATCAATGACCCTCAATGATTCTCAGGAATTTACCATCCTCAACACTTTTTCCTCCACTCAGCTTCACCAATCGTTCACCTCCGAAGATGATACATCTAGTGTTAACAGTTCAGATCTCATCAGGGTTCCTCCTAACAGATCATTGGTTCTCATCTGTCTCAGGGATTTCACCATCATCGTCAGAACTCCGTTTTCCAAATATTCCCTCGCTTAAAGACTCGTCCTCTCGATGATGATGCCTTCACAAACAAAGGGATGAGATCTGTATTCCCTGCCAAACCAATGGTCATGAAATCACCAAGACCACCCTCCGATGGATCCAGTGGTTGTCGATGTCCTTGGGTATTTTTCATCATCGACACTTCATACAAGTACACTTGGGTAATATGATGATTGAGCCGTCCAATGAAGGTCCATGATATACCCATCACACTGACCCAATTACTTTAGATCATCCCAACTCAAACACAAAGTCTTATACAAGAATGTAGTCCAATCTTTGACTTAGCCGATTTCACAGATTTCCTCAAGGATTTACCACACTGTTAATGACTCTCACCTTGCTCCAATACCACTAAGGCATTCTCTCTTCACCACTTTGGTGGATATTTGCATTCTACGAACTGTCCATACCATGGTAGGGAATTTCTCCACGAGAGGTTAAGGATCTCTAAAATACACAAAGACCTCTCTCGAGCCACTATTATGGAATAGTGTATCGTCCTTTAGAGGAGAAATGTTATAACACTTCCTTTCCCTCATGATTTATATTTTGTTTCTTATCTTATATAGTTTTTTCCTTCTCACAAGAAACCTATTATGATAATAATATTACTGTACATGCTAGAAGCACATAGACATGCTTATCTGACTCCTTCCAAGTTCATGTATTTGGTCATGAATTTATTTCCATTGTGTTATTATGAAATGTTCTAGTCATTCAAGATAAAATATAGGATTCTCCTATTCATATGTGTACTACACAAGCAATTCCATCCCATTTCTCAATCATCTAAGTATTAAGGCTTCCCATTGGAGCAACATCAACACATTAACTAGGCATACACATTTACAACAAAATTACATATATTAAAAGAAAACTGATCTATTTCTTGGGTTGTATCCATACAAATTATTGTGGGTATTCTCCTTTCTACCCAACCATAGGCTCTTTGTTCTCAGTCACTTTGGAAGCAAGCCACCCCCGTGCTAAGCCATGATAACAACATGGAATCTCACTCAAGTTCACAACAAAATTGGTACATGAGGGTGTTGAGTAAAATAAATGACAAATCCTCTCACAACTTTTTTTCGAATCTTGTTTGGCTAAGACAAGAGAGGTAGGATTATCACCCTAATTTATAGAATTATTACAAGTTCAATTAACCTTCAAGTTATTTGACTTAAATACCAATTGTTGTTTTAAATTTATTTATCAAATGCAAACTGAAATAAATAAGTCTATTTTTTTTTTAAATAAAAATATAAACAAGAAGCAAAATCACATAATTTGATAGAAATAAGAGAGACTAAGAGAGTTGCAAAACCATCAATTATTTTATTCATTCATTTTGTAAAATACAATACACTTCTCATACTTTCAAAGTATGGGCCAGATGAAAGTCTAACAACCTAAGGTAACATACACAGACCAATGGTACCTTCAAATCATACCAAGATTGATAAGCCAATAGACAGATCTTTCACTCTATTATGAATCCACACAAGAATCCTATTTAGTACTGAGAAACTAATCCAAAAACCAAAAGAAGTCTGCAAACTATCAAACAGACAATCAAGCTGGAAGCATATCAGAATTCAATGCCTCTTGGTCCTAACTTTTCGTCACCTTCAACAGACCCTGCTATCAAAAGAAGTGTCTCATCTTAGAAATCAGAGGTGAATGAAGTAGTAATGAAATATCACTGGGGAATAAGAGAATACCTTATCAGAGAAGTGTATCCTCCCCCTTTTACTTTGTATAGCTTGTTCCTTTAAATATATCCAAGTTAGTTGAATCATTCAACCACTTTTAGTTAATTTAATAAATTTATTAGTAAATTAATAATAAATAATAACAATAATAATATGATAAGGGTACTAATTAAAGATAATAAATGGGGACCTCCTATTTCATTTAAACCAATTAATGAACCATTTCCTCCTTGTAACTTCCACCTTATATGCAAGATATATCAACTTGCCACATCATACACTCTATGCATAAGATGAAAATTTCATAAGAGTCCCCATGTCGCTCCATTTAAAAATTACTTAAATTCATCCAACTTCAATCATCATGTAGATTTATGAAAAAATATATAGCATAAAAATATAAGGTTGTCCAAAATATAAACTTGCCAAAGTATGAGATGTCAAAAATAATATGTTGTCTAAATCATAAGCTGCCAAAAATAACATACTGTCCAAAATGAAGTGCAAATAAGTTCATATACAGATGCCAAAAAAATTATGAAAAATCATATTTGTTGTGAGAGGTTTATCCTCTCTTTCCATGACTACTTTCAACCCTTTCATTTTTTCCAACTGATGAAACTACCATAACATATTTCTGATCATTTACCTGCACATGCAAAGTGACTGAATGTGATTATTCATGTGATGAATTTGACTCAACTGCTACTACTTTCTCCTTATTTGTACTATCATCAAGTTTAGTCATCTTGGCCTTGGCATGATGGGAATGTGAGGCTTGGGACATAGGTTATTGATGCAAGGGAGAAGCATCATGTTAGGCATGAAACAGAGGCTATTGAGCGTGATCAATATTTGGCCATCCATGTGACTATCCAGAAGGAGGATGCACAACATTTTTCCAGCCATCATGTTCTGGTCTAAATAGAGGAGCATAAACATGGTTTGGAATTGGAATATCGATGCTTGGATGAGGGTTATCAGAAATACATGGAGGTCTATAGGCTTGTTGTCCAACAAAATTGAGTAAACCTATTTGCAGCAACCGATTGAATTCTTTCGAATTTGCATCAAAATGTATGGAAAATCAGAGCCTCTTATTACCCATTTTCCAAGGAACTAGTCCTCCACCTCTATTATTTCCTCTCCTGCCATGAATGCCTCTGCTAGAAAATCTCATCCTAATACACAATCACAACATCAAAACCATAGCATCATTAATCCATCATCTAAACATTTTACAAAACAAAAACTTAGACCTGGATCTATATACCACAATACATATGCAAGAAATATCTATGCATTTCATTTCCTAGAGATAATAATCACTTAGAACATGGACTTGGAAGGGTTCTTGGGATTCCATGATTGGGATTATAATGAGTGTAAAATGGTAAGTATGATAAGGGAAATGTAATATAGACTGTCCATTCACCATAACTAACTCTATAAAATCATTACACTCATTTGAACATCCTTGGGTATAGAAAAAAGTAGATATCAAACCAATTGAACACTTCTTCAAACTCATATAATTCTACTATGAGACACTTTATAAAATTGCAATCAAGCATGGGAATGAAACATGTACTTGGGATAGTAAAAAAGGATTGTAATGAACGAAAAATGTTAAGTATGACGGGAATAAAATTTGACATGATTTCATTACAATTGACTCATTCATTATTCACATTTATGACCATATCAAGAAGAATTATAATAACCATACAACCATAGTTTTCAAAGAACAAGGTCGTTCTCATTTAATTATCCTTTCATCAAATTATTCTTTCAATAAAAGTCTTACAATAGTTTGATCGTTTACAGAATTCATTCACAAAATACTCTCAGTCACACTTTTGGTGTCATTTATTATTCACAAAAAATCCATGTATTCGTCCATTTTCATTTTTATTAGAGAACATTATATTAATTCCAACGTTGAATGTAAAATTCCACGTAACAACGCCCATGATATCAACCAGGAATCAAAACATCAATCAAACAAGATCCCATTTATTGAAATCATCAAATATTAATCAATTGTACATAGGTTTCACAACTAATATCCAACTAAGCATTTGTTTCACAAGGGGTGGAAGAAATGCGCCAAGCATCAAATGCAACAAACAATAATATACAACATTATTTGTTGTGACTGTAATCAAATCAAGGGAAGGAAAACCAATTTCTCTTCTAGAAAATATCATTTCAACGAAAGGGCGAGTCGATTCGAAATCATATGGACAAAACCCATTTTAAAATTTTGGTTGTGGCATGGGTATCATAAAATGACAGGGTTCAAACCCTTGTTGAATTAGAACAAGATATCATCATGGATCCTTTCCAAATTATTTAAATTATTGTGTGACCCTTTTCATAATACGCAACAAAACACTATCATATTTAACTACTTTTATACATCATGTACAACCAACAAGTGACAACCAGATCGACAAGGGTTGTGATTGGTAACGAAGCAAACCAACAACAAACCCCAAGTATGGTGAGAGTTTTAACCTAGTGGACTCACAACTCAAACCCAAACTTGGTTAAGTTTGCAAGTAAAAACCAACGAAACTCCTTCTTCAAACTCAAATAAGGGTATGCATAAAGTCTTATGATGATATCATCAGGGAAGAAAATATGTAGAGTGTGCACACCCTGTCAGTAGGAGATACAAAATACCCTAATATAATAAACACCAAAAAATGTCCTTGAATAATTTATTGACAGCCGCAAACCAGCAATTGACATAGTGAATGTGCAACCAACTACTGGAAATCAATACCAATCAAAACTATCAACTAGCTCATTCGAGATTCCATGCAAGTGAATCATTAAATCCAGGAGAAAAATACTTCTTTTATTTTCTAGAAAGAAGAACAAGAAAGCATTGAATTCGAGCAAAAAAAGTAGTCACAGAGCCAGACATAAAATATTTAGCAAGAAAAACACTTTATATGATAAGGAAATGAGACACTGGTACATATTGTTGGGCGGGTTAAATAGTGTCTCTGAGCGGTTGCAGCAGTTACCAATACTCAAACTTCCTCCAAAACAAAATACAAATTCCAAAACCCAAGGTGGTATACCAACGGTGATGGTGCATTAACTCAGTTGGTCATGTCGTGTTGGGGAGACGACCAACATTAAACATCTACTAGACCCAAGACAAGCCAAGTCAAAACCCTACGCAATCGTTAAATGCCAAGTAGTTTCCAGCTCCACAAAAATCATGTGCCACCAACACAACCACCTATTAGATATGACTGTTGACCATATTCAATATGCATTGTATATCCAAATCACGTTTCATCTCTACTTTCACTATCCAAGCCCACTATGGACGTTGCAACCACGATGCCAAAACTTCTCACCTACGATGCCACAAGGGACGTCCTAGGACCGATGAGGGGATTATATCTCCGATGTTTATGCCATCACAAAATAGACATCCATTGAGTCGAACATACGACATCGCAGACCCGCAGTGGACATCACAAGACTGGCGAGGGGCCTACATCTCTGACGTTTATGTTATATCAGTGACGGGAGGTACGTCGGAAGAGGAACGTCAACTACAACAAGGGATGTCGTAAGACCGACGAGGGGCCTATATATCTGATGTTTACACTGTCTCAAAATAGATTCCCATTGAGTCATACATGCGACATCGCGGACCTGCAGTGGATGTCGCAAGATCGACGAGGGGCCTATATCTCCGACGTTGATGCTATATCAATGATAGGAGGTACATCCACTGTACGTTGGAAGAGGAGCATCAGAATACTGATGAGTGGTCTATATATTTGACATTTATGCTATATTAGTGATAGGATGGGTGTCAGAAGAATGTTGACATGTTGGTATTTAAAAAAAAAATAGACGATAAGAGGATGGAATTGTATCTACAAGGTTGATGGACTTGTATCTACAAGTAGCACCAAGCACTAGTACTGAATCCTGATATCCCTGATGGATCGAGGGAGAGGAAAAGGCTGACATTGGAGGCAAATGGTGCTATTGATGATGAGGACCCCAATATAGGGAATGATTTTGATGATATGTAGTTATTTGTTGTAGCATGATCGTTTTAGGACTCTAGAGGCCAATTAGAGCCTCAATGTTTATGTATTTTGTTGCATACATGTATTACACTTGGCACTATTTTGTTATATTCACCCTTGCTTGGTACATACATGAGATAAATTTGGATATTCTGGGTCTAATTACTGGGATTTACATTGATGTATATGAATAAAAGAAATTCATCAAAATTTGAAATTTTTTTTTTTTTTGGTCCACTAATTTTGTTTATGGTTTTATTCGTGGCTCTAGTTTTTCAGGATGGAACAATTTGGTTCTATTTTTTGGTCAACAGGTTCAGTTTCAATTCCATTTCTAACAACATAAATTTCTACCAATAATTATAAATAATTATAAAAAAATAAAGTAATAAATGTCAAAATCATAAATTAGCCAACACTTTCCCTTCTGCTTCTATGTGATCTAGCACCAGTGCATCATAAACGTCAAATCCAAGGGAAAGACTCAAAAAATATATGGCAAATGTGATTTTCAACTCCAAGTAATTACCAACACCAAAGGGATTCCTCACACCAACTAACAATGAATATAAAATGGTGAAAATGATTTTATTTATGGTTTGCATAGGTTTCAGTATAAAGAAGAGGGTAGGTGGACCAACTAGGAAAGGGTGGGAGTGATTAGGGTTTTTTATTTTTGTCATTGCACATACAAACACTTTTGGGATGTGTAGATATTCCTCATTCCATGAGGTATGTCCATGTGTCCAAGACAGGAGGAACAAGAATGAGGACTTACCCCCCTACATCCCCAACATACCCTGCCAAATCGAGTATGGCCTATATATACCCAAGATGTATCCCATGTATCCAATACATCATCCTTGTCCAAGACATGCCAATAAGGTGTGAGCATAAGTATCATGTTACACCATTATGTATACTACTTGTATTCTAAAGAAATATTCAATATTTGACACTACCAATGTTGAAAATGGTGTAGGTTTCACTTTCATCCTTGGCTGACCTTATACTGTAATCATTACTATATTTATAGGTTTGGCTAAGCCCAAACTTGTACACATAAGATAAAACCATATTGGGGAAAGTGCTCTACCTCTTGAGTTGGATATTTATAGAACCACTCTCATTTGAAATTTAACTCAAGTGATTCCTATTCATGTTTTATCAAAGTGATTCTTTGCACTATATCTTGTGAATCTCAACAACCAAACAAGGCTCTAGAACATATAACAATAAAGAGAGGATAATCAAACATGAAGAACAATGTATGCATGGTTGTTGTCCTTTTCAATTGAACAAGTGTTTGTTATAGCCCTAAAATGCCCTACTCATGCATACATGGCATTGACCTTCTTACTTGTATAATTTTCCCAATAACTACTAAGGAGCTCTATTTTAAAAACCAATTTTTAGAGCATGTACATGCCATGATGCACTATTGCGCGTGTACATATGCTTGTTGCATGCTAGATAGCCCATGTACATACACTTGCTACACACTAAACATCCTGTGTATACCTCCAAAAGTTGTAAAAAATAAAAAGTTGTAAGGAATTCAGTGGAATTTATGGGCTATTGGAGTTTTCCCAACCAATTCACCTTCTATAGCCCGTCCCCCAATCGAATAACCATCATTTTTTCATATAAAAGGACGTCTTGGGGTCTCATTCCATAACTAAGCATTAAAATGGTGAAACTTTGCCCAAATTCCCTTCCCTTCCTTGCCCAATCACTTGCAACCTTTTGTGATTTATTGCCTCAACCTTCCCTCTCTAGCCCCTTTTCTTTCATTCAATCCATTCCCTTCCCTTCAGGTGATTAGTAGATTGTGAGAAGAGGCTTATTGAAGGTGCACTTGGAGCATTGTTAAGAGGATCTTGGACCAGGTTCGCGGAGCGTCGGCCTGCAAGGATTGTAAGCTTAAATATTTGATTAATGAATAAAATAATATCTTTTCCTTGTCCCAAATGATGGTGTTTTATGTATTTTCTTTGATTTATACATAACAATTGATATCTAACCCTAATTTATGAATAGAAATAACATGCTTATAGCCTTGTTTTCCTAGTCTTGGATGTAGGTCAACCTTGGGAGTACACTTGCAGCCTTGGGAGTTACAGAGTTTGAGGAGATCATCACCAGACATTGGATAAAAGGTACAATTATCGATATTCCCTTCCAGTGCTTTCTATTCATATATTTTGGTATATTTGGGGTAGTGTAGAAACTAGATTTACTTTTAGGGAGTTATTTTCTCTGTCTATACTTTAAACCTTGGTATAGTTATAGGGGGATTTTCCTGCTAGCAGTGTTTCAAGAAAATGTTTTTTGACATTACATTTTAGTCCACCCTATCCATTTCCCCTTCATCATGGCTCATTTCTAGTCATGATTCTAAAAACATTGGAGTGATTCATCATTGTCAAATTTTAAAATAAGAAAGTACACCCAATATATTAATTTGCAGAGAGGGAGAAAATAGTTGCATTCAAGATTTTGCAGCTAATAAACCATTTTCTAGATGAAAAACAATCTATCCAATCTCTTTGAAAGAAAAGATAAATCAAAAGGATGAATTACTCTAAAATTACAGTTAAAATGCTCTATTCTTTAATCAATATTTCAGAATAGTCTATGAAATTGGACATGCATAAGAAAATCTTACCTCCTCAACTAAAGATTTGATTTGGATGCATTTTTCTTTTTCAGTTGCTTCTTTCTCTCTTCTCTTAGTTCATCTGTAATGATATAAGTTTAATCTCACAAATTATTTAAAGCTCTATGTTTCTTGAACTAAAAAACTACATTCAAAAAATGCCAGGGTTCAAAATGAAACAAAGGTAATTTCCCTTCAACATTTAAACACAAAAACCTTGCAATTAATCACATAGGTGGAAATAGTGGAAGATAATTAGTTGGGGAAAATAGAGAGAATTATGCAAATTTTCTTGTAGTCTTTAATAACCATCGTCTCCTTATAATAACCATCATCTATGTTCCATTGATTCTATCCATTTGTTGTAAATTTCCAGAACTGATTTGTGAGTTGTAATTTGTAATATTGTTGTTGTAGATTGTCTAAAGAAGAGAAGAATAAAGCCCTCCTTTGTTGGTTTTCCCCGGAGTTGGGGTTTCCAGGGTACATATTGTGTTCTTGTGTTGTTTGAATATTAATTTCCATTGTGCATGAACTTTACTCAGCTATTGTAATCATTGTATAGATTAGAATTTTTATTTCTACAAGAAGATTAAATTTTTTGGGAATAATCTATTGTGCTTTGTTATCATATTGTTGGTTTCAAAAAGTTTTACATGGTATAAGAGAAAATATCTGATTGAAAAGATAGGTCACATAAATTTATAGGCAACTGAAAAGGAACTTGATACAACAAATCTTTTCAGATCTAGTGCATATCTCTTCATATCTAGAGTAGATCACTTCAGATCTAGAGCATATCTCTTTAGATCTAGTTCATACCTAGAAGATCTAGTTAGATATAGCAAGACTTCTTCATTTTTAGATCAGATTTTTAGATTCCCATGGCTACCAATGTGAGGTATGAGGACATATTGGAGGGAGCCTCCAACTATCTTCAATGGAAGGTTAGGATTACAATAGTTTTGAAGGAGAAACATTTGTGGGATTTTTCTAGCACCACAGTTACTCCACCCTCCTCAGATCGAATTGATTTGGACCTCCATGAGGTGAAAGAAGCTAAAGAAAAAAGGATCATATTGGATGGTGTTAAGGATCACTTGATCCCACATCTGACTGAAAAGAAGACAACCAAGGAAATCTGGGATGCCTTGACTAAACTGTACTAGAGTGATAACCAAAATAGGAAGATGATGCTAAGCACAAAGATGTCGAAGGAAGAGGGTGTTACTTCTTATTTTACCAGACTCACATAGATCAGAGATGAGATGGAAACAATTGGTGATATTGTTCCAGAGAGTGAATTGGTGCGTATAGCCTTAAATGGTTTTGGAAAATAGTGGGATGTATTTGTCAAATGCGTGGTGGGACCTGAGAAGTTTCCTACCTCAGAGAGGCCATGGAATGAATTCATCCAGGAGGAGATCCAGGAAGGGTCTCAACATGGAGAGTAGAAGAAGAAATATGATGATGAGGAGAACTTAGTTTTAGCCACTAAGAAAGAAAAAATATAGAAGGGTTTTGCAGATGGAACATATTCAAAACACGGTGGAAAGAAGAAGTTTGACCTTATCAAGGTCAAATGCTATGTGTGTCATCAACTTGGACACTTTTCTAGTCATTTTCTGAACAAGAAGAAATGAAAGGGCAAGGGAAAGATGGCAGCTATGATTGATATGGACTCCTTTGCAACTAAATGTGAGGATGAGTTCTCACTCATCGCTTGCATGACAAGCTCGCTAGTCACATGGACTTGGTACATTGATAGTGGAACATCATGTCACATGATAGGGGTGCATGAGTACTTCAACAGGTTGTAGGAGTTCACCTCTGATATCTTTATTACTCTTGGAGATGATGCAAAGTACAAGGCCTCAAGATACAGAACAATCAAGTTCCATATGGAGACAGGTAAAGCCTTGTCCATTGGTGATGTTTTATGTGTTCCAAGGCTAACAAAAAATTTGATCTTTGTATCTCAGTTGGAAGACAGGGGATATGTGGTAACTTTTCAGAAAGGGAAGGTCTACATACATCCAAAGGGATCTAACGTTATCTTGAGAAAAGTCATTGGGGTGCAAAGAAAGAAGATCTACAGGTTACAGTTTGAGCCAACTCATGCTTTAGTGAGCACTTGTACAAGAAGTGGTAAAGATTTAGGTGAGATATGGCATAGAAGGATGGCACATTTGCATCATGGAGCACTTAAGGTGATAAGGGAGTCAATGGATGGACATCCAATGTTTAGTTTAGATCAACACGGAGTGTGCAAAGGGTGTGCTTCGGGAAAGTACGCCAAGACAATTTTTCCTAGTAGTGACAGTAGGTCCAAGGGAATATTGGACTTAATTCATTTAGATGTCTATGGGCCCATGTCAATAGTTTCCATTGGAGGGGATAGTTACTATGTCACCTTCATTGATGACTATTCCAGGAAGACCTGTATCTATTTTATTAATACCAAGGATGAGGTCTTCATTCAGTTCCAAGGGTTCAATATCTTGTGGAGAACTAAATGGGAAGAAAAATTAAGGTGCTTAGATCAGATAATGGAGGAGAGTATACCTCGAGTGTATTCAAGAAGTTATGTGAAGATTCAGTAATTAAGAGAGAGTTGATTGTGCCATATAATCCATATCATAATGGTGTGTCAGAACGGAATAATAGATCTACAGTAGGAGCATCAAAGGCTATGTTGCATAATCAATATTTACCCATGTTTCTTATGGGATGAGGCATGCAACATTGTAGTCTATATAAAAAACAAGAATCCACACAAAGTCTTGGGGAGGATGATGCTTGAGGAGGTGTTCACAGGGAAGAGACCAGAGATTGATCACTTGTGCATATTTGGGTTCTTAGTATACTGACATGTTTCAATAGAGAAGAGAACCAATATGGAGATTACTACAAAGAAATGGATCTTAGTTGGTTACAATGAGACCTCAAAGGCCTATAGGGTCTACATTCCATCACTGAGGAAAACATTGGTGAGACAGGATGTGATATTTGAGGAGGACATGGCTCTCAGAAAATCCTGTGGATAAATGTCAACACAAAGACAAGTTAAAATATTACCTAAGGAGGAGGATACTCAGTGAGGAACCTGAACTTAGAAGGCATGAGTATGAGAATATTTCTAAAGAGTTGGATAGAGAAGAATTGTTTTTTTATCTTGATGACAGATTTTTTATCTACTAAGCTAGTATCACTTCCATGATTTCACATTATTTCTATGCTTTTTTTTCCAAGTCTTAAATTTTCAATAAGAGTTTCATGTGTTTGATATTAAGAAATGGAATCACTTGTAAGAGGTATAAAACATATGTAAAAGAAATAGAGAACATGAAAAGTACTAAACATATGATATATCTCAATAAATTATCACATAGAAAACCCTGCATTAATAAATAATCACATAACAATTAATAAACATTAAACATAACCATAATTGATGGCTATATAAACTATGTTGAAAGGAGCAATCACAACTGATCTGATGAACTGGTCAGAATAGTTGGAATGGTTTCCCCCACATGCTCCTCTTCAGCTGTATGACCCTCTGTTTGTCCTGAGCTTATTTCACTCAATGAAGAAAGATCTTAAAGTACCTGCCAAAATCATTCGACCTCCATAAATATCTACAAAATCAATACAAGTCACATTTGTAGTGCATTATTTACTCTAAGATGCATTTCTATGAGAGTGTCAGAACATAATTGAATGATCTCCTCTTGGTTTTGAGAATAATTTATTGGAGCCACACATCTAATATTGGATCAAATGGTGTCCCTTGATTTGAAGTAGCAACAATGAAGTCAACATTGACCTTTTTGTTGCTCCGTTGAATCGAGGGAGTTTTGATCCAAGATTAAACGACTCTAATAAATTATTTTCTACTGAACAGGGCCAACCACGTGAAGGTGGAATCTCTTATGGCCCCTTCCCCCCCCTTCACATCACTCTCAATTCTCCAATACCCAATCTATTTTCTACTAGAAAGTATGCATTAAAAATATTCAAAACTGATAGAATGTGATTGTAAAGCTATGCAAGAAAGATAAGCTAAAATAACTACAAGGTTGTTTGATTTCAATTTGCTTTGAACATAAGAACTAACCATCTATATTTCATTTTTTTTCCAACATGAGTACAAAAAAGTATTTCATAGAAAATAGATTTTATAAATAGTTATTAAAATATTGTACATGATCATTTATTTATAGTCGACGTCTTCTTATTAGCTCTAAAATTCCTAAGCATTTCATCAATATCGATGTCTTTGTTCTCTGGCTGCTCTTCAAAATCTGATTGTGCTTGCATCCTCTCATGCAGAGCACACCTAGTCGTGGGGTACTCATGGGGTAATGGAGGTTTTTGTGATGAGGCATCACCTACAAAAGAAAAAAATATAAAATTTGGATGGCTAGTTTTTAAATATCATTGAACTAGTTTAGTAATATTAAAAGAAATGCCTGCAATGTCATTATTGTTGGGTATGTGTTATATTATTTTCACGAGTAGTAGTGTTTGAGCACCTGTGCTGGGCGCGTAGGGGGGTTAGAGGGGGGCGGAGGCCCCCTCGCGGGGGTTCGGGGGCAACGCCCCCATTTTTTTTTTTTTCGGGCCGACATATTTTCGCCAGGCCGACATATTTCCGGGCCGACATATTTCCACCAGGCCGACATATTTCCGGGACGACATATTTCCAGGACCACATGATATTAGGTGGTTTTCGGCACATGGTTTTTGCCGATGGTTTTCTAGTTCCGGTTAAGGAATTAGGGTTTTGGACTAATCCAGGTCATTGGTTTAGGGTTTTGGATGCCGCTAGCTCCTATATGTATATTGTATTGTAAACAATGTAAAACAATGTATCAATATAATATATGCTGGTTTTCCCGGTTTGGGTTTCCAGGTGAAAAATCTCTATGTAATGTTTGTATTTGCCATTGTATATTTTCTTTTCTTTTCTGAATATCAGTTTGCAGTAGATATTGTACAAGGTTAGAATTTACAT
>ML807042.1:94392-121438 GCA_009831015.1 Picea engelmannii | reverse complement strand
CATTATTAATGTTCCGTGTTAATTATTAGGAGATGGCAATGTTTATTTTTAATGAGGAACTTATATGTTGGAATGCCTTGAATTAAGCACAGTGTAGATTGAGTCCTCTTGACCTGCGTCTCCCGTAGAGGTCATGATTGTCCTGGATTTTGTAGTACTTGGTGGTATTGTATTGCGTAGTCTGTTCGTGTCGGGCGGGATCCAGACCCCTCTCGTAGCTTAGTATTTATGTTTATGTGTAAATCCGGTGGAAGGAACCCAGTGCCGTATCAAGAGTCTCGGGCTGTTTGAAGGCACAGTTCCACTCTTGCGACACACTCTGAGCCGTATCAGTAGTCTCGGGTTGTTTAAAGGCACAGTTCCACTACTGCGACTCTACCATGGATTCCTTCATTCTGTGACATTACTGTGCCTAACCCCTGGTGTCTGATCGGCTTACAGCTGCTAGCTGCATGCCTTATGTCCAGGGGCGTTGTTTCTTGTTGTCACTGTGATATGTCGGGTCGTCTTGATTGTGTTCATGTTACTTGCGTCCTGTTGGTTCGAGTGGTGACGTAGAGTAAAGGGGGTTGTTTCTTCTACGCGCGCACACACTTTAACATTTTTTTTTTTTTTGCACTGGTTGACAGAGTAGTTGTCCTTAGATAGGAGGGTTGTTACACCATCATTCTACTTCTACGTCCGGGCGGTTGGACGGGGCAAGGACTAGTGGTTGTAGCCACCTTCTGGTTGTAGCTGGAGAACATAGGGGGTTGTAGCCTCCTTCTGGTTGTAGCCAAAGAATTGGAGAGTTGGAGCTTCCCTCAGGTTGTAGCCTAAGAAACTAGGGGGTTGGAGCCTCCTTGCAGTTGCAGCTGGAAAATAAAGGAAGTTGGTGCTTCCAATGAATGTAATTCTTAAAGACATATAAGAAAAATAATTTTGTGGTTTTCTCCCACTTTGTGTTTCCACGTAAAGCACTGGTGTACTGTGTATGTGTGTGATTTATCATTTGTTCATTTTTTATTTACTCTGCAACTATTGGATGATAATGCTACATTGATATAACACTTTCATTTTATGGTGAAAAAGGATTAAATTGCTCTATTATTGATTCACCCCCCCTCTTAGTAATCCAACATCTCCCCTGATTAAAAAAAAGTTGTAACGCATTAAATTTATCGATGATACCAAACATGAATGCATTATATTAATAATAAAAGGTTAATGTGGATTGAATTTTATTTACCTTATCCTGTAAAGTGGTTCTTGGTAACTGCCCCAAGATTTTTCGGTGTTCAACTACAACTTTACAGTCTTACTTGTAACCAATATGGAAGTCTTCCTCTGTGGTTTTAGTACCAAACTCATCACCTTCCATTGCATAATAGTACACATTTTAAATTTTATTGGCTGCAATTACCTAACATTTTGAAGGCGATACACATAAGATATTTGGGTACTTACAATTCGTGATTGCAACTTCAAGTAGCCACCCTGGCCTAGCCTGTGCTGGCCACATTTGGAAATACTTTCTTTTGTTTCCTTTGAAGTGCCATTTAACCTATCATCAAAAGTTTCAAGTATGTTAATATATACCTCACTTTTATTTAGATCTAAAACAATTAAAGGCATTCAATTGAAATTGTAATTTACCTTCTGGGACCAGAGGGTGTTTTTCCTTCATCTGTCAATTTCTTCTCTTTTGCATCCTCAATAAGGACCTTCCACTCCCTCTCTAGAATCATCAGAGGATGCTGGTACCTATCATTTTTTTTCAAGTGATTCCTATAGTTTTCATGCATATATTTTAAATATTGTCCAGTTGCAACAGTGGCCAAGGTTTTATTAAATGTGTCTACACCAAAAAGACTTTAGAGATAATCCATCGATTATTTTTTGAGGTTGGAATTCTGGGAATTCCACCTCTCCCATATGGTGGGCCCAAAAATCAACAATGCCTTGTTCTCCAAGATCCTATAAAAATTGTTGTTCCCTACACGCAAAAATATTATATGATTAATAATTTAAAAATAATAATTTAGATGATTTATGTTTCTCTACATAGAGAACATGAAACAATTAAAATTTAAAAAATTGCCTCGGACTTTAACTTGCTTTAATGGAAACCTTTCCTTATTGACCATAAATGTTCCCTTAAGGGTCCCTGTGCTGGTCACACATCTTGCTTTAGGAAAAAAAACCATATAGTTTTCCAAATCATCAGCTTCATCTCTGTGACCACCTCCAAAGCCTACCTTTGTGGCTTTCTGGGGATGTGTGTCGTGCGTGATTTAGAATGTCTAACAAGAGAGCCAGTTCCCTGTTCTCTTGATTGATATTTTTATTTTATTAATACCATAGGGTCGGGGGATGCATACAAATCCATTTTTCCAAGTGAATCATCATCAACATCATGGCCCTTAGATTACATATTTCAACAAAATAAATGTTATTTTAGTTATGTAAACAAATAAAATAACTGATCACTACAGAAATAAAATGCATATTAAATGCAATTCGATTTATTTTTTTTGTTTAGTTGTTATGAGGCTATTGATTTACCATGATAAACCTTCCACATTAGAGTAAAATTGGAACCGTGATCATGATCATGAGAAATAAATTCAAATGTATGAGAAATAAAGTTAGTTCATGAATACTCATGGGACAAAAACATGGCATGCTAAAAACATAAAAGTAAAGAGTGACTAAAGAACATAATGAAAATAATAAAATATAAGAGTCATTTCTTACACGTTGGGTAAAATAGTATACGTACCACCCCCATAATAGAAAAGTATGTATCTATTCGATTCAACTTGTAATCAATGAATAAATCTTCCCCTGCAGCTATTGATTTTATTGCACATATGAATACACAGTTTCCTTCGTGCCCCTCAAATATGCAATTGGGTTGCTTATTTATGGTCATAGGTCATGTACTATTTATAAACCCTGCAATATTCCCTTCTACTTTTTGCCTTCTGTCAATATATATAGTTTCTCCTTTATTTTGATGATTGTCTTTTAGCTGTATATAATTTACATCCAAGCCATATCTTCACATACTTTTTGTATATTGGACTAGTCGTATCCAATCTTTGTATATATAACAGGGTTTGACATACTCCATCAATTCAATTAACCTTATGTAATAGACCTTTATGCCATCCATGGAAAATATCCCCAAACCATGTAATGACGATGGAGCAATCCAATATATCCTTTTGTTTACACAAAAATCAATGTTTATTTCAGGAAGATCCTTGGGTACCCATCGTTTCACTATATGTTTGTACCTCAAGAGCACCTCAATTTCATCTATTCTCTCATGATCATAAGAACATGATCCTCCTTTCGCAATAAAAAAATCCATGCGTCTATGGAATTTTCTTATGATCTTCTCACCTCTAGTTGATATCCATCTGTTAGACCTACTAGATGTCTCACTTTCCTCTATTCTACTTGAACTTTCCTCTCTCAATGAAGATAGATCTGAAAAATACATGTTTTCTTGTACATCCTATAACACCATCAAATGAGAGAAACAATCAACCAATGTACTATACAAAATATATAATTAAATTGCATAGGTAAAACACTTATTTTTAAACAAAACTATTGCAATGAATTGTTTTCATATGAACAATATCTCACTACCCAACCATAAGAATCCAGTGTAGATGCAAGGAGGAATAGTGGTCTGCGTTCCCCTTTCTCGAAGTTTCATTTAGGACATTCAACAAATTTAATAGATCTTTGTTTGGTAAAACCCACGAAGATGAACGTGAGGTATTTGCAAGGTTTTTGCAGTGTCGAGGGACACCACAGATTTCACAAAAAACATTTTCTTATCCTTCGCCGAAGCCTGTGCATATCTTTGAAAGATTTTATTTTGCAACAAGGGACAATTTTGATGACTGGTTATAAATTATTGTACCGATAAAACAAAACCTTAGTTTTAACATTCAAAATTTTGGTTCTTTTCAGAGTTTTTTGGACATATTATTCTGGTCAGAAATTGTTGGATCTTGGTTAAATCTATATAATTCAAGATAAGGATGTTTTTGTTGAGTGGCCAAATTGAACAAAAGAGGGCTCATTGGAAATTATTAAGTCATGGAATCTAATGAAAGGTTATCATGAGGTGAAGATGTCAATATGGCATGCATTAATGGTAGGGATGACATGCATTGTCACATTTAAAACTCACCCAAACAGTGAACAAATTTGGGGAAAATGGTGCATGGTTTGATTCGTTCAAGCATGAACCCAATGCAATGGTGATTGATTGTAATAATGTTTCCAACATGGCATAAAGCATTATAAATGACTATGGGACATGGTAGCAATTTCAATAAAATTCTTGAACATGTGGGGCACAGATGACATCATTTCCTCTTCATTATATTGAACATAAGAGAGAAAATTTTGAGACTACAAAGGCATGTTATTCTAATGGTGATGGATTTATTAAAGGCTATTTGAATGTTGGGACATTCTTCATTGATGATATGCATACAGTTGATCATGTTCACAAGGAAGAGACCCTAGAATCATATTCCATTCAAAAAAATTAAAAGTTGTAATCAAGTAATCAAAATTGGAAAGAAACTAAACTTTTCACCTGTTAATGTTGTTGGAATGACATTGTGGAAGGAGATAAAAATGTAATTCTTATATATATGTGGAAATTCATGATGTGTTACAACATGATTCAACTTCTCAAGGTTCCCAAGTTACATTCTAATAAAAAGAGATATCATATTTTGACATAGAGAATTGGGCAAATGAAAAAGTTAAAAATACAAGCAGAACTTATCAAATAGAGAGATTGAGGGATAAAAGTCTAATTTGTAAATGTAATATTTCTCCTTGAACCAATAATTTTTGTGGAACCTAGGGTTGTGAACTAGTACATTGTCATAAAGGGTGAGAATGAGAAAGAAAAGAGGTTGAATGAAACCTATAGAATCAATGTGGAAAGGAAGATTGGATGCTTAGTTTTCCTCCTGCCTAAAAACATTGTTAAAGTCAATTCTAAAATGATACTAATTAATTGCAAGCATTATGCTTTGAAGATGCTGGAAATTTCAATGAAGCATGTGCAATTCTAGATATAATTAGGGATGATGGATGCATCCCTATTTTATAGCCAATAATTCTTCACTTATGTTCTTTGTAAAAAAAGAAAACATATGGGGCTTGTAGTTTGTTTACTACAATAAGAAAATATGTATACCGAATATATTTAATATATAATTCATTTTGAGTGTCCCTTGAACAAAAAAATGGAAGTCATGGCATGCTTCCACTCACATGTTTATATTTTGAGGAATGTAATGTTGGAATGTTGGAGTGTTCATGGTAGGTTCTATCCCACATATCTATGTGGATTATACAAGGGATACATTTGAAGAGATCCCCTAGGGTTTACTATCCCAATTGGTCTACTAGGAAGAGATCCAACATTAAATGTATAGATCCCTTGCCAACTTGTCAACACACTATGTTCGATGTAGAGTGTTCTATGGATCCAACAAGAGGCCACATCATAGATTTGGTCCAACTCATCCCAAAATGTAGAAGTAACGATATAATTTCCTCACAAGATTCTACTACTATTCAATGATAACACGTTCCCACAATTCAACCTCATTTCTAAAATAGAAAAAAAAGGCCCAAAGGAAAATATGTGGGTAAATGATGATAAGGAGTTCCATGTTCCAAATTTTGACCCAACAAATAATGGTTGGGGTCACTCCCATGTGATAGATTGTAACACCATCCCATGATAGTGAAACATAAAAGATTAGTGTTAGTAGAGGGACTCGTGCCATGACTAGTGAGATCATTTGAGAACTAGGAGTTTTAAGTTGGGGGTTGTGAATGATAAGGAATGAATGAATATCATATGGTGATTTTTGTATGACTTCTTGATTACATTATTTTTGGATGAATATTTTTATTCTATATGAATTGGTTTTGTATGCTACATATACATTTTGCATTACAAAAATGATATATATCAGGGTTTATTGGTTGTTCAATCTTAGTACAATTGAGAACCCACACATGATAGATACACATCCATTCCCTCACATATTTTTGCATATTTTGGGCATAAATTTGCCTCTTGGCTAAAATTCGAACTAGCTTGAACAACAAGAAGGAAAATGCAACCAAAATACTAAATATGTACTCTATCAACTATGACTCTATTTATACTTGCAAAGAGTCCTATGTATCCCATCTAATCAATCCCTTGATTGGTGGGAGTTGTTCCTTAAATACTTAATTTCTTGCATGTTGTTCAAGGAACTATTTCCCTCCTTTCTCAATTCAAATCCTCAAGATTAGCAAGATATTGAATCATGTAGGGTATTTATGACCTCCTTCAAGTGCTAGCAGCTTTGAAGGTTGTGAAGGGACAATATCCCTTAAATTTGTCAACCATTAAAAAAAGTGGTCTATGGCAATGAATGAAGGAGATAAACTTGTCATGTGGGTCATTTCCTTTCACCATAGTTGCACTATTTCCTTCATGTGAACCATATTAACTTAAATATTCAAATCACACAAAACCATAAAAACACTTAATATCAAGCATATATCACATTCATATTTAGATTAAGTAATATCACATTTTATTATATAAGAATGAGTCATAGTATCTACATCCGTCATCAAAAGTGATAATATTTTCCAGGAAGGTCTTGGATTATGAGGAAAAATGTATCAAATTTGGACATAATGCGGGCCATGGAAAGTGACAAATTGAAGGCCCATCACTACACCCAAATTGGAGGTTTTTCACACACCTATCTAAAAAAAAGATAATTTCCTAATATGATGATAAGGAATTCCATGTTCCAATTTTTGAGCCAAAAAAAATGGTTGGAGCCATTCCCATGTGATGAGTTGTAACACCATTCCATGATAGTGACACATAGAATATTATTATTAGTAGAGGGACCTGTGCCATGGATAGTGAGATCATTTGAGCACTAGGAGTTGTAAGTTGGGGGTTGTGAATAATAATGAATGAATGAACATCATATGGTGATTTGTGTATGACTTCTTGATTACATTATTTTTGTATGAATACTTTTTATTCTATATGAATTGTTTTTGTATGCTACATAGACATTTTTCATTACAAAAATGATATACATCAGGGTTTATTGGTTGTTCAATCTTAGTACAATTGATAACCCACACATGATAGCTACACATGCATTCCCTCACATATTTTTTCATATTTTGGGCATAAAATTACCTCTTGGCTACAATTTGAACTAGCTTGAACAACAAGAAGGAAAATGCAACCACGATACTAAATATGTACTCTATCAACTATGACTCTATTTACACTTGAAAAAAGTCATATCTAGCCCATCTAATAAATCCCTTGATTGGTAGGAGTTGTTCCTTAATTACTTAACTTATTTCATGTTGTTCAAGGAACTATTTTCCTCTGTCAATTCAAATCCTCAAAATAAGCAAGATATTGAATCTCTTAAGGTCTTTATGACTGCCTTTAAGTGCTAGCTGATTTGAAGGTTGTGAAGGGATAATATCCCTTAAATTTTTCAACCATTAAAAAAAGTGGTCTATGCCAATGAATGAAGGAGATAAACTTGTCATGTGGGTCAAATCCTTTCACCATAGTTGCACTATTTCCTACTTGTGAACCATATTAACTTAAAGATTCAAATCACACAAAACCATAAAAAAAACTTAATATCAAGCATATATCAGATTCATATTTAGATTAATTAATATCACATTTTATTATATAAGAATGATTCATAGTATCTACATTGGTCATCAAAAGTGATAATATTTTCCAGGAAGGTCTTGGCTTACTAGGAAAAATGTATCAAATTTGGACATAATGTGGGACATGGAAAGTGAGAAATTGAAGGCCCATCACTACCCCCCAATTGGAGGTTTTGTACACCCTTATATATAAAAAAGAATGGGATAGTCTAACAGAACAAGTCCAACAGAACAAGTCCAACAGACACTTGAGTAGCAGGCCCTCTACATTCTTATTGATTCTTATGGGAAACAAAAACCCTGCAAGCTTAATTTCATGATTGAAAAGCCATACCTGCCATTCCATAGGTACAAAGAGTATGGTCCTTTCCTCAAGGAACCCCTGTGCCTAAAGAACCAAAGTGACAATTCAAAGGAAAATCTACATTTCCAATCTATCATGCCTTTTTTTTATAGGAGCCATAATACGAAAATTCAGTTGAAAATATCAGTAAGAGAATCCAATTTTACAGGCACCTCGTGAGGGGAGTTTTTTTACACATATGGAGCCACTAGCATTGTTATTCCCTAAAATTACATGTCAACATTTTTAGGTATTTTCATATGAAAATATTGGAAATTCAGCAACTCACCATTGTCTTCACCCTACGTTATCCTCAAGCTCTCTCTCTCATTTCCCTTTGTGAGATGTGTCTCCTTCCTAACCCTTCCCTCGAGCTCTCTCTCCTAGCCAGTGCCCTCCGCGAGCTCTCTCTCCTTCGTAACCCTTCTCGTGAGCTCTCTCTCCCAGTTCCGTTCCTTCTATATCTCCTTCCTTCTCTAGCGTGCTCTCCAACTCATGAGTCACATCATGCCCTAGTCTCCTCACGCTTGAAAGAGATGAATTTTCCTCAGATTTGTTTGATTGGTGTAAATTATAACCTTGTAAAATATCTATTGCAAACAAATATTTAGTAAAAGAACATAAAATATATAATGGAAAATACAAACATTACACAGATATTTTCCCCTGGAAACCCAAACTGGGAAAACCAACATATTCTATATTCATTCATATGTTACATTGTTTACAATACAATATACATATAGGATCCAACAACATCCAAAACCCTAACCCAATGACCTGGATTAGTCCACAACCCTAATTCCTTAACTGGAAATAGAAAACCATCAACAAAAACCATGTGCCGAAAAACCACCTAAATATGTGACACGTTTCTCGAGGCACATGACACTACTACTCATGTAAAGAATATAACACTTACCCAAAAATCGACTCTCACTCACTCGGAATGGTTTGATCGGATCTCACTCACATCGATGAAATGGAGAAATTTATATTGACATGATATAAAAACCATCTATATTAACTATATCTTCTCCTTTTCATTATTTTCATGCCACAAAATCTCCCTTCTAATTTTGAATCTATCACCTATCAAGAGGTGGAAGACCATGCCACACTTAATGGGGTATGACATTTTTGTGACTTAACAACCATTATATAATTCCTTATTCAAAGAATATAACACTACTACTCGTGCAAATAATACAACACATACCCAACATTCTCCCACTTGTTGTTTTCTTTGCATACAGGGGGTTACATGGTTACATAGTCAACAATCTAGGGCAACAATGCCTATGGATCCTCTACACCAAGAGAACTTCTCAGTGCTCATAGATTTTGTTAATAATATGAAACATTCTTCAAAGTGTCCACCTTCATCAGCAATACTTTATTTTCTTCAACCATGTCTCTCACAAAGTGATATTAAATATCAATATACTTTGTCTTTGAATGATGAGTTGGGTTCTTCGCTAGAAAAATTGCACTCTGACTGTCACAATCTATCCTTATAGCTTGTTGTACCAACCCAATACCTGAACACAATCTTTGTAACCATATTTCTTCCTTACTTGCATGCGTGGCTGCCATGTATTCATCTTCTATAGTTGAAAGTGCCACTACAACCTGTCTTTTTCTCATCCAAATTATTGCTCCTCCAAAAACGTTAAACACATACCCACTTGTAGATCTCATATGATCTAGATCTCCAGCCCAGTTCGCATCCAAAAATCCATGTATATCCACCACTCTGTCCAATCCCGATCTTCCTTTGTAGCACAATCCATAGCTAGAATTGCCACGCAAATACTTGAAAACCATTTTTACTGCCATCCAATGCTCCTTCCTTGGTTTTGATATATACCTACTCAAAAGTCCCACTACATGTGCAATTTCCGGTCTAGTACAGACCATTGCATACATCAAATTGCCAACTGCACTCGCACATGAAACACGAGACATGTCCTCCTCTTCTTCATGTGTCTTTGGACACTGATCCATAGATAACTTTACACCAACAAGAATACGAACCTTAACCGGTTTACATTCGTGTATATTAAACCTCTGCAATATTATCTCGACATATTTTCTCTGATTTAACTAGAGTTTCCTCCTTTTCCGATCTCTTTTAATTTCCATGCCCAAAATGAAATTTGAAGCACCGAGATCCTTCATGTCAAATTTAGAAGACAACTGAGTTTTCACATCCTGGATAATCTCCTTGTTATTTCCTATCAGCAACATGTCATCCACATACAAGACCAAATAAATCAAATGATCACCAATTAATTTAAAATACACACAGTGATCCTCTTTTCTTCTTGTGAAGCCAAGTCCCAACATATAAGTATCAAATTTTTGATACCACATCCTTGGTGATTGTTTTAAACCATACAAGGACTTTTTCATCTTGCATACCAGATCCCTCTTTCCCTTCACAACATAACCTTCTGGTTGCTTCATAAGATTTCTTCTTCCAGATCCCCATGTAGGAATGTTGTCTTCACATCCATTTGTTCTATTTCAAAATCAAATGTAGCAACAACATATAACATAAATCTTATGGAGTTTAACTTGGCAACAGGAGAAAAAATCTCACCAAAATCAATTCCCTCAACCCGGGAATAACCCTTTGCTACTAATTGATCTTTGTATTTCTCCACTTTTCCTTCTGCATTCAACTTCTTTTTAAATACCCATTTTCTGTCGATGGGCTTTCTTCCAGTTGGAAACTCCACTAGATCCCAAGCCTCATTCTTATCCAAAGATTCCATTTCTTCATTCATGGCCCTTTTCTAGATATTTTCATCCTCTGAATCCACTGCCTCCCTAACAGTTCTAGGATCATCATCAATAATAGACAAAGCAAAATTTGAATGGAAATCAGATGGAGTATACCTTTTCGATAACCTTCTTTCTCAAACCGATCTCCTCAATACTAGAGTATGAGTATATTCTTCTTCTGATTCCTGTACTTCTGTAGAGTCTGACTCATCATATTTTAAATCAAACTCTATTTTCTTTGGTTCTTCCTTACTTGGTAGGACTTCATGTTTAACAACATCCTTCATTTCTCTAAATACCACATCTTGGCTATACAATACCTTCTTAGTTTCTGGGTTCCAAAGATTATAAACTTTGAGACCATCTTTGTATCCAATAAAGATACACTTTTCGGCCTTCTTATCTAGCTTACTCATGTTTTCCTTTGGAACATGAACATATGCATCACAGCCAAATTACTTGAGATGTGTGAGAGAAGGTTCCTTACTAGTCCATACCTCTTGCGGAGTCTTGTCATCCAACGCTGATGAGGGTGATCTGTTGACTAGGTAACATGTAGTACCCACTGCCTCTGCCCATAATTCTTGCCCTAGCCCGACACCACTGAGCATGCACCTTTCTTTTTCCATCAGCGTAATGCTCATCCTTTCTGCTGAGGTGTATATAGAGTAGTCTTCTACCTTTCTATACCGCACTTCTTATAGAATTATTCAAATTCATTCCCGCAGAACTCTCTGCCATTATCTATCCTTATCACCTTAATTCTTTTCTTTGTTTGATTCTCAACAAGAGCCTTAAAATCTTTAAACTTGTCAAAGACTTCAAATTTCTTCCTGAGGAAATATATCCAAGTATTCCTTAGGAATTCATCTATAAATGAGACATAGTACACAGATTTTCCCAATGATGGGACCAACACAGGTCCAAAAACATCACTGTAAACTAGTTGTAAGATTCCTTCTGCCCTCTTTTCACAAGAGGGGAATCATACCTAATTCTGCTTCCCATATATACAATGTTCACAGAAATCAAAATCCAAAGAGAAGTTAAACATACCTTCAACCATACCTTTACCATGTAGTAGTCGAAGACCCTTCTCTCCAATATGCCCTAATCTTTGATGCCACAACATAGCCTTTTCTCTAGAGACTGTAGGAGTTCTTTCTTCTTCAACTCCAATATCAATAATAATGGAACTATTACACCCATCACTAATAGTGATTCCTTGCAAATTATACAGAGTTACAAACCAAACTCATTTCAACAACACCATTGCTCCTCGAACCATCCTGTAGGTTTTCTTTTCAAATATTATTTTTACCCCTGCATCGTCCATTTTTCTTACAGAAATCAAATTTCTGGCCAAACCTGGGATGTGAAGAACACTAGGTAGTGTTCTAATCCTTCCATCTATGAGCCTCAACTTGACTCTTCCTCGTCCTATGATTCCAGTTGTCGAATCATCACCTAAGAGAACATTACCTCCATCATACCTTTCATATTCGTAGAACCACTCCCTGTGAGGAGTCATATGAAAGGATGCACCGAAGTCAACCAACCATGACTCATTATATGTATGTCTTCTTTAAGAAGCCAAATACACATCCCCTCCTTCTTCCTTGGAGGTATGTTCTTCTGTAGAATGAGATTATTCAGATCCCTTCTTTTTCTCAACCTTGGATCTACATTGCTTCTTGTAGTGCCCTTCTTTTCCACGTCTCCAACATACCCTTACAAAATTTCCAAGAGATTTATATCTACCCTTATATTTAGATCTCCCACTTGAGAAATTAGATCTATTCCTTTCCCAGGAACGTCCTCTTGCAAATAATTCATCTATGCTCCGTCCTTCCATATTCTTCCATCTCATCTTCTCCGACAACAAGGATGATACCACTTCTTCAAACTTCAATGAATTTGTATTACTACCTATGTCCACAACTAGACCATCCCAGGAGTCTGGTAAAGAATACAATAAAATGATACATTTATCTTCATCTAAAATTTTAATCTCAACAGATACTAACTGACTTACCATAGTATTGAAGGCGTTCAAATTCTCTGCCATCGAGTCTCCATCTCTCATCCTTAGGTTATATATCTTCTTTCTCAGGAATAGTTTATTTACTAGGGACTTAGACTGATACAACTTCCCCAACTTTTTCCATAAATCCTTGGTTGTAGCTTCCTTTGACACATTTAGTAATACTGAATCGGAGAGACACAGTCAGATTGTGCTCTTTGCCTTCCAATCCAACTTTTTCCAGTCATCTGCTGAAGTTCATGTAGGTGCATTACTTGGATATACCGTGATCCACTGATCTATGGCCACCAATAGATCTTCCATCTTGATCTTCCACAACTCAAAACGTTTCCCATTAAACTTCTCAATTTCCAGCTTTGAATTGCTTGCCATTTCTTTTCACCTGAAAAATCAATACCACAGATCTCCCACTGTAACAAGGCTTATGACAGTCCTGAGCCAAACCCTTGACCACAAAGGCATCCCCCTGAAGCCAATAAATCTCTGATACCAAATGTAAATTATAACCTTGTACAATATCAACTACAAACATATATTCAGTAAAAGAACATAAAAGATACAATGGAAAATACACACATTACAAAAATATTTTCCCCTAGAAACCCAAACTGGGAAAACCTGGATATTCTATATTCATTCATATGTTACATTGTTTACAATACAATATACATATAGGAGCCAGCGACATCCAAAAACCTAACCTAATGACCTAGATTAGTCCACAACCCTAATTCCTTAACCAGAAATAGAAAACCATTGGCAAAAACCATGTGTCGAAAAACCACCTAAATATGTGACACGTTTCTCGAGGCATGTGACACGTTTCACGAGGCATATGAAACTACTACTCATGCAAATAATATAACACATACCCAACAATAGGCTCTCACTCGCTCAGAATGGTTTGATCGGATCTCACTCACATCGATGAAATGGAGAAATTTATATTGACATTATATGAAAACCATGTATATTAACTATATCTTCTCCTTTTCATTATTTTCATGCCATAAAATGTCCCTTCTAATTTTGAATCTATCACCTATCAAGAGGTGGAAGACCATGCCACACTTAATGGGGTGTGACATTTTTGTGACTTAACAACCATTATGCAATTCCTTATTCAAACATGCCCCTTAGAGGTGTTCTAGTCCACAAGGGGAAAATGATCAACTTAGGGTAATTGCATCCTAATGGAGACAATAAAAATGCCCCAATTTCATCGATCTAGCAAGGCCCCATTGACAACCCAGAGAATAGTAATTATCCATTCTAGCTATAAGTATAACTATACATGTATTTGAACTTAGTTGATCATAAAGACACCTTTTTCAGTTCAATATGGAGGAGATGTGTAATGTGACATAACGCTAAATTCAATGTACATCGATCAAATATAATAGTTACAAAAAAACAAAAATGTGTGAAGTTGGGCCCGATTCACATTATAAACTAGTCTAGATACATATTAACCCAGAATCTATCAATAATTGAGAGGTTTCAACTAATTTGAGATGAAAACCTCTTTTAGAGTGAAAAAACCTAAGTAAATTTTTGTATGTCAGGGGATTTGATCCCTCTTGACACTTGATAAATCCTAGGATATAAAGATAAATCTAGGTTTCTTAACAATAAAAACACTATTGTGATAGATAATAACCAAGTTATTTATCATTTACTATTGTTTTATTAGGATATTTATCTGAACCAACAACAATGACATTATTGAAATAATCTATCCTAGATAACAAAAGAAGACACTTTTCCAATGCTTGATCCTAGATAACAACAAACACATTATTTGAATGATCAATTCTAGCGAATATTGACATTATTGCAATAGTTTATCCTAGAGAGAAAAAATGATAAACTAAATTTACTTTGCTTAGGTGGACAAGGTCCTAGTCCCAAGTATTACTCAAGCAAGGTATAGGTCCCAAACTTTATTTATATAGGTAATTATTAATGTGAAACATGTCTATATAATGAGTAACCACCATTGGATATTTTTCCAACATATATAAATGTCATAAACATCGACAATGTCAAAATCCATAGAAGGTCTTTATTCCTTTGTGGAGTAAGGATCATCCTCATAGCAATGTCATGGAAAAACTAATTCTACTAATGTCTTCCTTTTTCATTGATGAATTGTCATGAGCACTGAAAAAAATTATGTGCATAGAATATATTCATGTTCATCATATTATAAGTTTATATGTGTTGCATTCACATGGAAAATCCAAGACCTAAAATGTAGATGGAATCTTGATTTAAAAGTAGGACAATGAATAATTATATAACATAACTCTTGAATGAATGGTTTATTCATCAAGCATCAAAATAAAGGTTCTTGATTGTTGTTATTAGGATTAGATTATTTATTCCTAAAAGTCTAAAGACAGAATACTCACTTATACACCACAAGCAATGGTCGTGTTAAGGAATGGTTTGGTACCAATTTGCATTAAAACAATGAAGATCCTTATTAGAAATGACATAGGATTTTAAGTGGTCTAGATGAATTCTACAATTTATTACACTAATAATATGGTATCTACAAAAACCACAAAGATGAATATGAAGAACTAATTTTGTAGAAATTGTAGGAAATTTGCAAGAAGAAATATATTGCCTTGCAAGAATCCCATGATCAATTTCCTAAACAATCAAATTCCTTAACACTATTGTTTCTCTATTGTGAACACAAATGGAATATTGAAGGATTTTATAGATACAACCACTACCTCGTCGGAGGAAGAAAATTCCCTCTTTTAGACTAAGTTCATGACCTAACCTCAATAAATATTTATGGACTATATCAAAAGTTTGTCAAAACACACTAATACTTGATAGAAAAGTACTTGAAAAAATGCACAAGCTTCGTCGGTTATTTGATATTATCTTTGAATTTTTCTCTCATTTAATCTATTGACCATATTCCACTTATTGGCCACCCAGTTACATACCATTCACTTATGTGGGTATAATATTAGTAATATTTGAGTCTTTAAACCCTCCCATACCATTAAGGCATGCATCTAGTGCAACCATGTCAAATTTCAATGACTACAGGAAAAGTTTGAGAAAATTTCAATGTTGGCCCCATTAATTGGTCACTTTGTGGGGTCGACGAGAATCAACACTTATTCTAGTAATCAACACTAGTCATGTGCCTATATCTAATTGGTCTTCTCTTTGGTCACCTTTTCCTTCTTAGTTCTCAGATGGCCATGTCTTCTTTGACCCCTTTTCATGACCTAGCCTTGATAAATATTTATGGACTATATCACAAGTTTGTCAAAATTACACATTAATACTCGATAAAAAAGTACTCAAACAATTGCACAAGCTTTGTTGATTATTTGATCGTATCTTTGATTTTGGCTCTCATCTAAGCTATTGACCATATTCCACTAGGGGTTATATCATCATGTTTAATTTTTTTTTATAGATGGCGTATGTATGGAGTGACTTGCACCACCAAGGTGTATCTAAGAATCTAAAGTAAGAACATCATAGTTCATCAATCTGGCATCATGTCACAATTGGAGAATATAAAGGAGAGAGACTGGAACTAGTCAGAGATTTATAAAAAATATTGTGTAGATAGGTACATGATACCATTTGTTGGTGCATGGTTGGAGAATTGTTCTCAAAGTTTTCCAACAAAGGAACCATTGTAGTCTTGAGAACTGACATATTCAACCTTCCACAAGGGAAGGAGGTCTCACCCAAAGCACTGTCGAGACTTATATGAAATGGAGTGAGTTCGAAGAGAATGTGCTTCCCTTCTCGTGACTTGATCTAAAATTTTGTCACTAAAAGGAGTTGAAAATGGGTCATGAACAAAGGAAGAGTTCAGTATCCTATAGTTAACAAAAACCTTGATATCCTCCATACCCTTTTTACTCTAAATGACTGTTACAAGGGAAAAAATCTCTATGGCCAAGGGTAAACTACAACAGATAGGTATGACTGTAGAAATCAACTCGATTCCAACATATGCTACATAAACTAATGTGCAATATAATAAAGAGGCCTACCTCAATCCAACGTTTGATGATGTTCCACCATTGAGCACTTTGACCCAAAGATTTATACCTACAAGAATTTCTCAACAAACGAGCAGAGAAAGTACATAGTGATGATATAAAAGGGGTTAGCACATCAGATAGCATAATCCATTAATAAACATTACAAACACGCCCATGGATAATAATCATATATTTGCAAGATACCAATAGGACGAGAAAGGAGTATTTCTATTAATAATTGATCAGCATAAGTGACAACATTACAGACTTCCATGTCGGCATAGATCGAAACCAAGAAACTGAGTTCCTTTCAACTGGGTCTCCACCACTTCAATCCTCCACCAAAGGCAAGCTCATAGGAAAGAGACAATGAATTCCTCTCAACAATAGGGAAAGAGCTTGGGGGTTGAACACTGTGTTCAGACTTGAGGGACAAAGGGATGCAGACTCAATATGAAGTAATTTTTCCAGAGTAACTTTTCTCTCAAAGTTGAATGCTTTCTCCTCTTTTCCATAACTAGAAATTGTGCTCTTATAGCCTTTAGAATGCAACTAAAGGGATGAGTCAGACCGTTTCTAGTATATGGAAGGCCAAGGATCAGAGATATTATGTCGTGACATGGAAACCCGACCTCATTTTGTATTTTCTGGCACAAATCCTGACATACGCGAGCTGTAGTGGAGCAACAAGAATATACGCATCTTGTATAACTAATAGGGAGAGTATATGTGGGAAAATGTATATTTTTAGCTCTAGATTCATCAAAAAGGGATGATAAGTCTGCATAGGGAAATGGAAAAAGGCCCTCTGTGCAAGATATCAATGGTGAGGCAAATCTTGCTATAACAATGAAAATCAAGATGATCCACTCAGCATCATCCTCATAGGAATATCAACCCAGATGCAAGCATGTGATCAATATCCTTCTTAACCTTTTCTTTGAATATAGGGTTTGGATGGTATCGTCGATTCTTAACATGTTTCACGTCAGGATTTAATTCAACTCTCATTTCTCCTAGATCTCCATTAATTCCCTTTAGCTATGAGAAGTTGGTGGGGAACAGTTCCTCATATTCCCTCAATAGGGACTTAATTTCAATCATAGTTTGTTTGTCCCAATAATCCCCTATAGATGATATCTTGGGATTCTTCGTACTACCTGTATTAACCTTGTGCAACTTTAGAGGGTTAGTGTATGAGCTACTAGATTAAAGAGAAATGGTATCCTAAATAGTCCTAGTTCCTTTGGGTTCGTTAAAGTACATATGCCTAAGGTATTATAAGTCTTCAGGATCATCTAGGGAAGTATCAACCTTACTATAGTAAATAGGTAGTTTCACAATGGAACGATTTGTTGGTTCAAGAGATTTGCATCTAGTGAGTTTGGGGGACTTTCCTGTAAAAGAGAAATCGTTGAAAATTTGATGTTGAAGGACATCCCAACAGTGGATTTTCCTTCGGGTTTCTTCATGTATATACCAGGATGTGAGGATTGGTTTGAGTTAATGAACAAGCTAGTGTACAAAAACACCTTAGGGAAATTGCACAGTTTTCAATACTATAACATAGATCACAACATGCTCATGTGGATTTGAATATCCATCATATGTGTTGAGGGTAAGAACAAGATCTTCAATTTCTATTCTTGATTGTCTTGACTAACTTCGAAAGGAGGGATAAATTAGTGTTGTAGGGAAATATTGATATCCTCCCATGAAGGCAGGTTACTTTTTCGGGTGGCCCACCAACGAGTTGGGGAGGATCACAAAACTATATCAAGTGTCGAAATCCTCTATAACACCTGAACGTTTTCTTCCATTTTGACCATAAAAGTGCATAAATCTGAGAGCCTGTCATATATTGGATGCTCAGGAAGTTAAGTTCCAATCCACCTAGCTGTTCGAATAGTGGCACATATTCTTGGGAAATTTTTGTATCATCCCTACTGCTAGTTTCTTAAAAATTCCTCGGAATCTTCCCTGGCAGACTAAATACTTCACCAACCAACTGAATGATATGCGGTAAGATTAATGTAGTTTACACAATTTTCTTTATTCAAAGTATACAGATGATCCAATACATTAGGTTCCATGTTATCTTATGATGGTTTGGTGTATCATGGCCCTAGGTATAGATCTAAAGGTTGAACCACTTTCAAACCATCCACTTCAAAGGTCATGGATTCCTTCTTCAGGTCGATCACAACATAATTTTTGTATGCCCAATCAATTTTAAGAAAGGATAGATATGGATATTTTCCCCCCATGATCTCAATGACCTTGAATTCTACAACAATCTTGACTCCGACTATATCTACTTCTACATTTTCTATCCTCCCTACTAGATAAATACAATATTGGTTTTCCATGCGCAACTAAATTGGGGAATAGAACAACATGGTTTTTTCCATAGCTTCCCACGGTTTCTTTGGTAGTATATTAACATTTGAGCCCAAATCCATCATGGTATTTTTAATTTCATAACCATCAATATGGTCATTTAGTCTGAACTTGCGTCCCAAACTCTTCTTTCATATCTATATTCGTCCTTCATTCCTCTTGGGAAGATTAAAAACTATAGATCCCTCTACATTTCCCTCAACTCCCAGAGCTATGCTAATGGTGTTCCACAACTTCTGAGTAAGGTGTTCATCATTTAGGATATCATAAAAGAGTCACAATCATAAGAAAATAGTGTTGTTTGACTCATACGATGGGCCCTTGGATGGGACCAACTTTTCTGCAGCTAGAAAGGGAGGGGCATAGTGTGGAATCACAACTTCTGGTATCATAGAGTTAGACATTTGGAAGAACTATTCTACTGCATTCTAAAAACATTCCTTTTGTTGTATGGGATCATATGGGAGTTTAGGAACTACCTTTTGAATGTGAGCTCGATTAAGATGTTCAACATCGATGCCGGTCTTTGCACCTCCCCTTGTTATAACATGAATGTTGAACTGTCTCTCATCCACAATTGGTGTAGGTTCCCATTTTATCAAACTGGATCCCCTTTTTATTGCGCTATATTCCCAATGTGTGATCAAGTCCGGACAATCCTCATTAGTATGGGTATTGTTTCGATAGTTTTTTCACCATGGTCTCCTCAGATGTGGGTAGTCTCTTGCAAGGTGGTCCTATTTGTCATAATTATAGTAGTGATTGGGTCCTATGTTGCCATCTTGGCCTCCTCTAAAATATCCTTCACCTCTATGACTTCCTCCAAATCCTTGAGGAGCTTCGTCAATCCTAAAGGCAAAGCAGTCTAATTTTTCTGCAAGAGCATCTAAATCATGATATTTCTTGATGATATGGGTAGTCAACTTGCAAAATTCATAGTACAATGTATTTGGGACAGACATAGATTTAAGTAATATGGGGAAGTGTCTCATAGAATTTCCATGGTGTCTTAAAATCTCACAATACTCACTAGGTTGACCCCCTTGCTGAGTCGAGAAGGCATGGAATTGCACAGGTGCATGGAATGGTGTTGCAGTCGCAAATTTCTCAACACCACCTGATGGTTTGAATGGTGGTGGAGGCATAGGGTGTCTCACAACTCCTCCATCCCACAATCTTGTACAGTCTATCATCATATGACCTTCGGTGTAAAAACCTGTGCACCAAACCTTTAGTTGACCTCCTTTACATAGGGACAAATCCTGAATTTTCTCAGTCAACGCAAAAATATGGCCCTCAAGTTGTGCAATATTGTTATCCTCGATAGGTCACATCATGTGAAAGATCCCAGGGTAGCCTACCATTGCTTCAATTTTCATGCCCTATTCTAATGCTTCACCCAAAGTGGAGAGTATTTTTTGATCTAGAGGAATCTGAGTCAAAGGAAAGAGCCCCTAAATAAACCATTCATGTTAATGATTCTCAAAAATTAGGTTTTCTATCTTCCCAATTACATCTTTGAATCATTCGTTGTACTCCCAAGTAGACTCCCCGCCTTGTTGCTTGACCTCCTACAACTTAGAGAGGTCCTACTATTCAAATTGAGGTAGGAAAAAAATGCAATAAATCTATGTTTTAACTAAGAAATATTAAAGGGTTATCTTGGCGGAGTCCCTTGAGGATTCCCAGGATCGATGGACTTCATATACCATTTTAATTCTCTACCTCTCAATGTGGTCTAGAATTCGACTAGTCTATTGGCATCTAAATTTCCATGGTACCTCAATATAGACTCACATAAGAACCAATGTTGTTCTACATCCTCATCCTATTTACCCAATAATTTTGAGTATCGAGTGAGTGAGCCGACACGTTGAGTTCCCATAGGAGAATTGGGGGATCCTATCAATATAAATCTTGATGGTCCTGACTGTATTAGAGTTGAAGAACTTTCTCCACTTCCGCTACTAATATAATTCAAACCTATTATATTATAACCATGAGAAAAAATAGAAATTATTATGGGATTCGATGTAGAATTTACCATATTTGTAGAAGGCACTGAGGGGGTGGCTAATCCAAGGCACTAAGGAGGGGGTGATCCAAGACATGTAGAATTTACCATATTTTTAGAAGGCCCTAAGGGTGGGTCATGTAGATGTGAAACATTGTACCATTTTCTTGACAAGTCTCAACATATTTATGTGTAGCAAGACTTGAGTCTCCTGCATATCCTTCAAGGGTTATGAATAATTATTGTTCTCTTGAATCGACGTTGTTAGTGTCCTTTAAATAGGTTGATAGAGTCTGAGTTTGAGTATGATATGTTGTAGGATCGAAGTCATACCTTGGACTTATAGAGACCATGGAATTATTTCTTAGGTATGAGTGAATTTGTGAGTATATGAGTTTTATGGCTCAATTTCAATAAATAATGGTTAAATAGGGTCTTATCATAAGGTTTTGAGTCATGTCAAATAAAACACCTTGTCATTTTGTGTCTAACTTGTCTTAAAATGATATGGGTTGTCATGTCATTAAAATTTTATGATGAGGGGTCATGTGAGTCATTCAAAGTCATGTGTGGTCAATTCATATCATGTACAAGAATCTCATGTGATCAAATTTCCTTTTGGATTGTGACATCACCAAGTGACAACTCATTGCACAAGTTCGTTGCGCAAGTTATTGAATCATCCAACGGTGCACCCAAAGATCACAAAGGTTAGTTTAATTGGTTTTTTGGCTCAAACTAAGTTCATTCTTCATGAAAGTATTTTTGTTCATTGACCTGACCCATTTTCATTTGACAAGACCTAAAGTATTAGCATGGGGCATAAGTTTTCATAGTCATTGTACATCTATCCTAGTTATGTTTTGGGCACCAAAATGAGGTTTTTCTTGTCAGTTTTTGAATTGGAACTTTGATCAATTAGAGGATTATGGAACAACCATTATGAGTGCATCAACATGAGCATGATATTAAACAACTTGTCATTTGGTTTCCATTTTGTAATTTTGACATACATTAGGGTTTTGAAGTTGACGAATAAAATGATGTGTTGAAAGGGAAATGAAGTGGTCCTATGGATTCTTTTCATCATCGTGAGTGTAAAACTATCAATCAGGGACCCTCAATCATCATGCATAGCCAAACAAGTAAAGAAAATGTTAAAAGGGTACTTATTGGCCACCCAGTTACACACCATTCACTTATGTGGGTATAATATGAGTAATATTTGAGTATTGAAACCCTCCCATACCGTCAAGGCATACATCTAGTGTAACCATGCCAAATTTCAATGACTACAGGAAAATTTTGAGAAAATTTCAACGTTGGCACCATTAACTGGTCACTTTGCGGTGTCGATGAAAATCAACACTTATTCTAGTAATCAGGTACATTGGTCATGTGCCTATATCTAATTGGTATTCTCTTTGGTCACCTTTTCCTTCTCAGTTATCACACGACCATGTACTCTTTGAACCCTTTTCATGAACTAACCTCGATAAATATTTATGGACTATATCACAAGTTTGTCAAAATTACACATTAATACTCAATAGACAAGTACTTGAAAAATTGCACAAGTTTCCTCGGTGATTTGATCTTATCTTTGATTGTTTCTCTCATCTAATTTGTTGACCATATTCCACTTATTGGCCACCCAATTACAAACCATTCGCTTATGTGGGTATAATATGAGTAATATTTGAGTGTTTAAACCCTCCCATACCATCAAGGCATGCATCTAATGCAACCATGTCAAATTTCAATGACTACAGGAAATTTTTGAGAAAATTTCAACATTAGCCCCATTAACTGGTCACTTTGCAGGGTTGACAAGAATCAACACTTATTCTAGTAATCAACACTGGTCATGTGCCTATATCTAATTGGCATTCTCTTTCATCACCTTTTCCATATTAGTTCTCACACAACCATGCCTTCTTTGACCCCTTTTCATGATCTAACCTCAATAAATAATTATGGACTATATCACAAGTTTGTCAAAACACACCAATAATCGATAGATAAGTACTCAAATATTTTCACAGTTTTCGTCAGTTATTTGATCTTATCTTTTATTTTTTCTCTCATCTAAGCTATTGACCATATTCCACTTATTGGCCACCCAGTTATAGACCATTCACTTATGTGGGTATAATATGAGTACAATTTTAGTCTTGAAACCCTCTCATACCATTAAGGCATGCATCTAGTGCAACCATGTCAAATTTAAATGACTACATAAAAAGTTTGAGAAAATTTCAACATTGGCCCCATTAACTGGTCACTTTGTGGGGTCGATGAGAATAAACACTTATTCTAGTAATCAACACTGGTCATGTGAATATTTCTAATTGGTCTTCTCTTTGGTCACCTTTTCCTTCTCAGTTCTCACATGGCCATGTCTTCTTTGACCCCTTTTCATGACCCAACCTATATAAACATTTATGGACTATATCACAAGTTTGTTAAAACACAATAATACTCAATAGAAAAGTACTTGAAAAATTGCACAAGCTTCATCTATTATTTGATCTTATCTTTTATTTTTTCTCTTATTTAAGCTATTTACCATATTGCACTTATTGGCCACCCATTTATAGACCATTCTCTTATGTGGGTATAATATGAGTAATATTTGAGTCTTGAAACCCTCCCATACCATCAAGGCATTCATCTAGTGAAACCATGTCAAATTTCAATGACTACAAGAAAAGTTTGAGAAAATTTCAACGTTGGCCCCATTAACTAGTCAATTTACGGGGTCGATAAGAATCAACACTTATTCTAGTAATAAACAATGATCATGTGACTATATCTAATTGGTATTCTCTTTTTTCACCTTTTCCTTCTCAATTCTCACACGACCATGTCTTATTTGACCCCTTTTCATGACCTAACCTTGATAAATATTTATGGACTATATCACAAGTTTTTCAAAACACACTAATACTCGATAGACAAGTACTTGAAAAATTGCACAAGCTTCTTCAGTTATTTGATCTTATATTTTATTTTTTCTCTCATCTAAGCTATTGACCATATTCCACTTATTGGCCACCCAATTACAGAACATTATCTTATATGGGTATAATATGAGTAATATTTGAGTCTTGAAAGCCTCCCATACTATCAAGGCATGCATCTAGTGCAACCATGTCAAATTTCAACGACTACAGGAAAAGTTTGAGAAAATTTCAGCGTTGGCCCCATTAACTAGTCAAATTTGCAGGGTCGACAAGAATGCACACTTATTCTAGTAATCAACATTGGTCATGTGCCTATATATAATTGGTCTTCTCTTTGGTCACCTTTTCCTTATCTGTTCTCACATGGTCATGTCTTCTTTGACCCCTTTTCATGACCTAACCTCGATAAATATTTATGGAATATATCACAAGTGTTTCAAAACACACTAATACTCGATAGACAAGTACTTGAAGAATTGCACAAGCTTTGTCTGTTATTTGATCTTATCTTTGATTTTTTCTCTCATCTAAGATATTGACCATATTCCACCTATTGGCCACCAATTAGTTACAGAGCATTTTGTTATGTGGGTATAATATGAGTAAACTTTGATTCTTGAAATCCTCCCATACCGTCAACACATGCATCTAGTGCAACCATGTCAAATTTCAATGACTACAGAAAAAGTTTGAGAAAATTTCAATATTGGCCCCATTAATTGGTCACTTTGTGGGATCGATGATAATGAACACTTATTCTAGTAATAAACATTGGTCATGTGCCTATATCTAATTGATCTTCTCTTTGGTCACCTTCTCCTTCTCAGTTCTAACATGGACATGTATTCTTTGACCCCTTTTCATGACCTAACCTCGATAAATATTTATGGAATATATCACAAGTTTGTCAAAACACAGTAATACGCGATAGACAAGTACTCAACAAATTCCACAAGCTTTGTATGTTATTTGATCTTATCTTTTATTTTTTCTCTCATCTAAGTTATTTACCATATTCCACTTATTTCTCACCCAGTTACAAACCATTCACTTATGTGGGTATAATATGAGTAATATTTGAGTCTTGAAACATTCTCATACAGTCAAGGCATGCATCTAGTGCAACCATGTCAAATTTCAATGACTACAGGAAATTTTTGAGAAAATTTCAGCGTTGCCCCCATTAACTGGTCACTTTGCGGGGTCGAAGAGAATCAACACTGGTCATGTGCCTATATCTAATTGGTCTTCTCTTTGGTCACCTTTTACTTCTCATTTATCACATGACCATGCCTTCTTTGACCCCTTTTCATGACCTAAACTCGATAAATATTTATGGACTATATCACAAGGTTGTCAAAGAACACTAATACTTGATAGAAAAGTACTCGAAAAATTGCACAAGCTTCTTCGGTTATTTGATCTTATATTTTATTTTTTCTCTCATCTAATCTATTGACCATATTCCACTTATTGGCCACCCAATTACAGAACATTATCTTATGTGGGTATAATATGAGTAATATTTGAGTCTTGCAACCCTCCCATACTGTCAAGGCATGCATCTAGTATAACCATGTCAAATTTCAATGACTACAGGAAAAGTTTGAGAAAATTTCAGTGTTGGCCCCATTAACTGGTCACTTTGCGGGGTCGATGAGAATGCACACTTATTCTAGTAATCAACACTATTCATGTGCCTATATCTAATTGGTCTTATCTTTGGTCACCTTTTCCTTATCAGTTCTTACACGGTCATGTCTTCTTTGACCCCTTTTAATGACCTAACCTCAATAAATATTTATGGAATATATCACAAGTGTTTCAAAACACACTAATACTTGATAAACACGTACTTGAAAAATTGCACAAGATTTGTCCGTTATTTGATCTTATATTTGAGTTTTTCTCTCATCTAATATATTGACCATATTCCACCTATTGGCCACCGGCTAGTTACAGACCATTTTCTTATGTGGGTATAATATGAGTAATATTTTAGTCTTGAAACCTTCCCATACTGTCAATGCATGCATCTAGTGCAACCATGTCAAATTTCAATGACTACAGGAAACTTTTGAGAAACTTTCAACGTTGGCCTCATTAACTTGTCACTTTGTGGGGCCGATGAGAATCAACACTTATTCAAGTAATCAACACTGGTCATGTGCCTAGATATAATTGGTCTTGTTTTTAGTCACCTTTTCCTTTTCAGTTCTCACACGACCATGTCTTCTTTGACCCCTTTTCATGACCTAACCTCCATTACAAAAATATCTTCATTAATGAATTATGGTGTTTTATAACAATTCATGCGCATGTGCATGAATTCATAATTACCATCTCATTTCATTTCGATATTTATCTCTATTCTGTCGTGCCTCTTTTGATCATTGTTCATGTTTGTATCACCAATCTGAGTATTACTGTCATTAATTTAGGTTAGTTTATAGGTTAATTTAGTTTAATTTGGTTTGTAAATATTTGTTGATCAATTGTAAACCAATTGGAACTTTTCTCGAACAACCCTCCCATAAGTATTCAATTCTTAATATTGATTACAACAAAAATTAACAACATGTAGCATAGGATATCAAAAAATGAAATAAAACTTAAAAACATGTAATTAACCCATATAAAAAATTATTTAAAGAGAATAATTCATACAAATTAAAATATCTAGTTATG